>JAQZBX010074311.1:0-14776 GCA_029593785.1 Cabassous unicinctus
ATTGATATGTATTGTGAAAAATTTGATTTTTACCCACAATAAAAAAAGAAAAAAAGAAAAAAGAAAATAAAATAAAAAATAAAAAAAGCAGTCTTTGAGAGTCAGTTGTCTAAAGGAGTTGACAATAAAGAGCATTATGAATTTTATCATTATTCATAAACTGTGTGTGACACATCTTTTACCAGGAAGCTTTATAGCAAACTTAAAAGAAATTTTTTCCTGAGTGTTGGTTGTTAAGTGCTTACCAGCACATCACTGTTTCCAGCTGAGGGACCTCCATTACTTAACCAAAAAGCCTCATTTTATTTAGCCACACAAAAGAGAATAATCGCACCTGGCTCAGAAGATTTTGAGACTCTTATGTATTCTCGTTCCCCACAAAAACATCAGTGTTCGCCTCACTCACCTCCACCTGAGTCTGACCCATCCTTGTGCACCTCCCCACCCCACTTCCATCTTCCCAGAGCTGGCACTTGATAGCTATTTGTCTAGATTTTTAAAAAGCAGATGCCTTGAAAGTCTTCTTTATAGGGAGGTGTAGCAGTTTAATATTATTTATTAATTCCAAATAAGATATTGATGATGTTTGTAAACTGGTCTGTTCCTCTGGGTGTGATACCCTTTGAATGGATTAGATTCAGCTGGTAAGTCTTGATTAAGTTGCCTGTTAAGTTTTGATTTGCCTAGTCAGTAGGGCATGACTAAGGGTTTAGTCCCGACCCCCTTGTGGGCTGATATAAATGGACACTCAGTCAGAAGAAGAAATGGAAGAGGAGAAAATTTCATCATTTTGGTCCTGCCATGTGACAGAAAGAAGGCTCAAACAGCTAAAGCCCTGGGGAAATCTAGGCCATTCACCTGATGGTTTGCAGCTGAAAAGACCAGATCCCTGAGCAGCTGAGAAAGCCTGGAAAGAAGCGAGCACTCCAGCTTATAGTTGAGATCAGAAGAAGCTGGGCCTATGGAGCCTTAAGAGGAATAAGTAAGCTGAAACTACACAGAGCTCCACAACAATCTTGCTTCAACATGTGGCAACAGACTTTGGTGAGAAAGTCCCTTTCAAGCAGATTTTGATTCAGTGATGTCCATACAAGAATCTAAACTGCAGTCATTACTTCAGTTCCTTCTAACTCTTTGGAGATCAATGTAGGAATGTCTAACATGCATGTTAAACCTCCCATCCAGAGAGATGGACCATTCCCAGCAGTGCAGAAGGGGTTTCCCACCCCCCAGTTCCATCAGAGCCTTTTCTCTTAGCAGCAGGACATCACTGTTCATCTGTACTTGGTCTGCATCATTAAGTAATGCTGGGATGTAGATGGTATTGGACATGGCTGAATTCTCCACAGACTTATGGTAGTCTTTTCATAATGTCCCACTCTGTGTCAGGTTATCAAAACAGATTTGGTTTTATTCTCTTCCTTGTGAGAGAGAAGTTCCCTAGAGCTGTAATTCTTGTGAGGTGCTGTAGGAGTTTCAGCACCGGCATGTGCATATCCTCTTCTCTGCTGGGAGACCTCATCTCCAAATGGACCCCTCTCATAAGCTCCTTTGTGCCAGGGGAACTGGGTCAGCCATGGTTGGCAACAGAGAGTATCCCAGGGAAATTTTCCTACTGTCATGAAAGCAGCAAACTTGTGTGGCACATGTATGTTGCCTAGTCCATTTTGGAACTCTCCAGGGCTGTAGGAAGTTGCAGTTTTCTATAGTGCTGATGAGGTTTTAAACATGTCCTCTTGTGATCAGAAACATAATACAAACCCAAAGATTAAATATTCTCATAGTAATGCTTCAAGATTTTTTTTTTCAACTTGATAATAGTTAGAACTCTGAAGGCTTGCCACAGTTTTATTTGCTGATAGAAGACAGGAGTCACCTGGGTCAGAGACAATGACCTTCATTACTCACAGGACAGCAAATAGCATGAGCATCAGCATATTTGTGCCAGTTCTCACCCTCAAGTTCCACAGAAGGGCACAAGTGGATGGCTACATATGCAGTGGGGTGTATTACAGGAGTGGAACCCCAAACTCAGGGGACCAAATCTTTTATAATGGGAAGTAAGCATGAGTACTTATTGCTTCAGAGGGAGTCATTGTCTCTATTTCCAAAGCTGTTTGATATAAAAACATCCCTGAAAAGACAGTACAAAACAAGAGGCTCTAAGTGCCTTGTTTGTAAGACACATAGAGAAATGAGTGACATGCAGAATTGTCTCCTAATAGTATGTCTTATCTCTGCAATCCCATTAGAATCTTCTTGAAGTCAGCAATCATGTCATACTTTTTCTCTTATCCTCATCTGTAGTGGGCTGAATGTTGGCCCCCAAAATATATATTTCCATGTCCTAACATCAGGAAACAGTGGATATTACTTTATTTGGGAAAAGGGTCTTTGATAATGTAATTAACTTGAAGATCTTGAGATGAATTCATCCTGGATTACCTGGGTGTGCCCTAAATCCAACCACAGGTGTCCTTATAACAGTGAGACAGCAACACAGGGGACCAGGCCTGGTGGAGAAGGAAGCAGAGATTGAAGTGATGCAGCCCAAGCCAAGGAATGTCCAGAACCACCAGAAGCTGGAAGATACAAGGACAGGTCCTCCTCTCAAGCCTCCAGAGGGAGCAGAGTCCTGCCCACACCTTGCTTTTGGACTCCTGACCTCCAGAACTGTGAGATAATAAATTTCTTCTGTTTTAAGTCACCAAGTTTGTGGCAATTTGTTACAACAATACTAGGAAACTAATGCAACATAACACTTACCATGGTGTTGGCCAATAAATATTTGCAGGTGCAAATCATGATGGGCTCCGGTTAAAGAAAACTTGAAAGTGTTGAATCTCACTTTTCTCATGGTTGGTAAGCCATCCACAAGAAAGTAAATAATAAATGCAATGAGGCACACTGACTTGGTGCATATTTCCATACTTATGGTAGAGGGGTGGCTGAAGTAGATTGAAAGAACACTGGACCAGATGGCAGAAGGACAAGGGGCATTCAAGTTTCAGCCCCTAACTGTGACCTTTGCAAGTCACTGGACCTATTAGAGTTAATGAGACAATATTATGTATTCTACCTATATTATGGTTTTTGTGAAACTATTCAGCTGATACAAGAGGTGGTGCAAGAGAATGTTTTTAAAAATTTTCAAGCACAGCATAGATGCACAGAATTACTTCAGCCTAAAAATCAAGCCAAGTATGGCAGAGCTTACATTCCAGTGAAAAAAACAGTTGGCTTATCACTATTTGTTTTCAGCCTTGTTGAACTCAAATCTTCTAAATGATCTTGTCTTAAGGGACAGATATGACCTGGTACCATTTCTGGTACAAGGTTCCTGGAGGAGATGATCTCAGATGATTTTAAATAAAAGGAAGTGAGGCAGGATAGAATAGGGACCTAAGGAAGAAGGGGACAGAGAAACTAATAAACCACAGAAAAGAAAGTGGGGCAATTGCCTGCTGACTTACCTCAGCCTGCTGAGTCATACATGCAAGAGCAGAAGGGGCAGCTTGCCACACAAACTTCCTGCAGATCACAGCACACAGCACACACTGAGTGACTGCATTATCAGAAGGCAGGCAGGAACATCATTACATGGCAGGAGAGAGGGAAAGGGCAAGAGGGACATCACCATTACCTACCTACCTTTCCGGTAACCTCATACCTCATGTAAAATGATCAGAGGCCAATCATCACTGGTCAGCATGTCCTGCATAGCTTGAGGACAGCAGCCAGAAGCCAAGCAGCGCTAGTCAGCATTCCCTGCATAGTTTGTGGACAGCAGCTAGAAGTCAAGCAACACTGGATAGCAATCCTTATACCGCTAATCAAATCAAAGCACTCAATAGTGTTCCCCTGCTTTGTCTCAAATATGTCAATCATTGCAGACCATGGAATGCTGTACCCCCAAAAAACAAGGGACCTCAGGGCAGAAATTCCCATTTGTCTCCCTTGAGAATGTCCACCTTCATCTCTCTGAAGGTGTACTTCAGTTCTCTAGCCATGTCTAGGGGTGCATTTCTGTTCTCTTAATCCCCCAAAAATTAATTGTTGAATTAATTTGTGGCTCATCCTTGAATTCTTTCTCATGGCAAAGCCAAGAACCTGGATCCTGACCATCATCTCTGATAAGAGAAGTGTTCTTGGATCTTGGGCCAAGAGCAGGAGTCTCTGACAGGAAGTCAGAGGATAGAGAATGATACCCAAAGTCTTTTTTTTAAAGTGCATAATTGGTAGGGAAAAGATCCATGGATGGTATTGCTGCTAAGATTACCCTACCCCATATCCCTGCAGAGAGAAGGACCCTGCCCATGGGTCTCTGCCCAGGAGATCAGGTAGCCTAACTAGGCTGTCATGATCATTAAGTTGCCCAGAATAAAAGAACCAACCAAAAGAGGGTCAGAAAACCAAATCAGATTCTGTCTTTCAAGAATTCAAATTGGAGATAAAGAGAAATGCTTGTTATTTAGCAGAGGAGGGATAAATAGAAGAAAATAGAAGAGAGAACAGCTGAGTCAGGGTCAAGGCAGAGCCTGTACATTCCTGTGAATTCTACCTAGAGGCTCCCAGTGCCACGGGAAGGGCAAGATAATCAGAGGGGAGTTGATGGTATGGGCCACATTCTTTTATTCATTCTCTGAGTCTCAAAAATCTATAAATCTACCCTGCTTAAAACTGCATGGTATTGGCACAAGGATAGACATACTGACCAATAGAACCCAATTGAGAGTTCTGATATAGATCCTCGCATATACAGTCATGTGATATTCAACAAGGCCACCAAGCCCACTCATTTCGGAGAGAATGGCCTCTTTAACAAGTGGTGCTTGGAGAACTGGATATCCATATCCAAAAGAATGAGAGAGGAATACCATCTCAAACCTTACACAAAAATCAACTCAAGATGGATCAAAGATCTAAATATAAGAGCCAAAACCATAAAGACCTTGGAAGATAATTTAGAGAAACATCTACAGGACCTTATAATAGGAAATGATTTCATGAACTTCACACCCAAAGCAGAAGCAGCAAAAGAAAAAATATATAAATGGGATCTCCTCAAAATTAAAAACTTCTGTACCTCAAAGGACGTTATTAAGAAAATAAAAAGGCACCCTACCCAATATTTGGCAACCATATATCTGATCGGAGCCTAATATCCTGCATATATAAAGAAATCCTACACCTCGAAAATAAAAAGACAAACAACCCATTTAAAAAATGGGCAAGTGACCTGAAATGACATTTCTCAAAGGAAGAAATACAAATGGCTATAAAGCCCATGAAAAAATGCTTGACATTGCTAGCTATAAGGGAAATGAAAATCAAAACTACAATGAGATACCATATTATACCCATTTGGCAGCTAGTAGAAAAACAGAACACTATAAGTGTTGGAGAGGATGTGGAGGAATAGGAACCCTCATCTACTTCTGTTGGGATTGTGGAATGGTCCAGCCACTGTGGAGGACAGTTTGGGGATTCCTCAGAAATATAAAAATAGACCTTCCGAATGATCCAGTGATTACACTGCTGGATATATACCCAGAAGAATTGAAAGCAAAGACACAAACAGATATATGCACACCAATGTTCATAGCGACATTGTTCACAATTGCCAAAAGTTGGAATCAGCTCCGGTGCCCATCAGCTGATGAATGGATAAACAAAATGTGGTACATACATGCAATGGAATATTACTCAGCTGTAAGAAGGAATAAAATGCTAACATACGGAAAAACATGGATGATTCTTGAAGACCTTATGTTGAGTGAAGCAAGCCAGGCATTGAAGGAAGAACAGTATATGACCTCACTGATTTGAATTGCAGAAAGTGAGCAGGCTCTGAGAACCATTGTCTGAAAGATAGGTTAACAAGGGAGAGAAAGAGAAGAGAAAGTTGTGAGCCATCACGCATATGGACAGAATCTATGGTAAAGTGATAGAGTATACTTGCATGTTGAAGGATAGGACAGGTGGGTAGAGACATTACTGGGTTTGGTGGTGCAGGGTTGACAGGTGGGTAGATTCGGAAGGGTGGGTTAGTACCCAGGATACTGTGGGGAGAGTTGGGAGGGGGACCAGGTGAACAAGGGATTTGAGGGTATGATGTTGAAAGTACAGAGGTGGGAATGCTCTTATGGTAGAAGGACAGGGTAGTGTCACTGGTTTAGGGTGTAGGTTGGGAGGGCATTCAGGAAGGGGTGATTCTGGATTAGGCTTCAGGGGAATGTGTGAGTGTTCATCCTATTATAAAGTGTTGTGTTGGGGAGTGGAGACCCACACGGTGAGTGGGAAAAAGATGGACCCACATCTTTGGGAGGACTGATTCACCCAGAAACAGACAGATCGCTGTCTCTTAGGCACAAAGTTGGATCCAAATAGGAGAGGATAATCAGCATGTCAAGACCTCTTGGTACATGTAACTATGAATCTTTTCATCCAATGAGTCAAGACAGGGGAGTGTCATGAGCCCCAGGAGGATGGGGAGGAAGGAACAGAAAATATCAAACGGGGTATTTACTGCTCATGGGAAACATTTTTCATTACCTTACAGTAATGAACACAGGACATGGTAATTATCATCAAAAATTATTAAACTGTACCATCTAAATTGTAAACTGTACTGTAAACCATTGACAATGTTCAGTAGCTATGCTTCACTATCTGTATAACAGTTATATCAATGCTACCATCAACATATAAAAGGTTTTAATATAGGGTGAGGAAAGGGGAAGGAGGTTGGGTATATGGGAGTCTCTAGTATTATGTGTGTGACTTTGCTGTGACCTAAAAGTTCTTTGAAAATTAAATGAAAATTTGGGAGACACTGGGGAGTGAGAGGGGGCAGGTGCCATAGTACAGACTGGACAACTGATAATGCTGTGATAAAAGGAAAAATGTAAGAAAAAGAAAATCCTAATTTTTTTCTTTTTTCCCATTTATTGAATATCTCAATCCTTTAATTTTATTTCATTTCTAGTGTTTTTTTAAAGTTACAATGTATTTTTATCTCTCATACTTAAACTTATCTTTATTATTTCATTTTCCTATTAATTGTATTTGGCTATTATATGGGCTTCATCTTCAAGGAAGGTTTCGATCACAGAAGTGTTACAGAGGGGGCAAGAGAGGATCATTGGTGGGGCGTGTCTGGAATGGGGGTTTCATGGGAGGAAGTTCACCTGTATATACATGAAAGATATATAAAATTGTTCAAATGTTCAAGGGGTGGGGCATGGTCACAGTGGGTAGACAATCACTCAATAAATGAGGGAATACTGAATTCCCAGCCAGGAGAGCTGTGCCACATTCTCCAAGGGAGCAGCAACAGTCCCCCGAGTGCAGGGGAAGTGTCTGGCAAAGGAGGAGCGTCCACTGATGGGTTCTTGTTTTTGATCACTAGCCTTACGAGTCTTTGCTTTTGTAATGGAAACTTAGCCTACTCTTATGGGGTGCCTAAGGGTTGCAACGTGAGAGCCTCCTTGTTGCTCAAATGTGACCCCTCTTTAATCCAAACTCAGCATATGAATGCGTTACATTTGCCCCAGTGTGGGACATGACTCCAGGGGATGAGCCTCCCTGGCAATGAGGGATTAATACCAAGTGCCAACTGGCAATACGACTGGAAAAAGACCTTGAATAAAAGGGGAAAATGTAAAGACAAGTGAGTTCATGTGGCTAAGAGACTTCAAAGAGAGTCGGGAGGTCATCCCAGAAGTAATGCCTACACATACCTCAGTAGGATCTAATAGAACACCAAAGTGGATATCATCCCACACAGACGGGCTACTGAGGCCTCTGGAGACACCCAGGTCCTATATAAGGGGGGATAGCTCCAGAGATTGATGCCTTATCAGTGGGCTCTACTTTGGAATCTGTGCTCCTGAGAGTGACAGAGCTGGACTCCAATAAGTCCCCATGCACATGGTCCATCAGTCCCTTCTATTCAAACCTATATGTGATACTGGAGTTTGTATGTGTACTTCCAGAGACTGGAGACTCGGACCTGCCCATGTGCCAGCTGTGCCTGGAATCTTGGTGGTGCTGCATCTCCTACTCTACAGCAATGGACTCACCCAAGTCACCTGGTGAGGTGATGATGATGGACAACGGCCATTCCAAGGAATGGAGAGAGCCTGTAGTGGTATGCAGGATAATCCCATCCACCATATCCATGGGATATAAGCCCCTTCTCACTTGGAGGTGGAGTGGACATAACCATCCCAAACTCCTCAGGATTGGGGGAAGGGCTAAGGACTAGAGTGGACTTCATGGTATTCTGTTGTAGACATAATGTGATTCAAGCAATGGAAGAAATTACAACAGTTAGGTGGAGCCAGTGGCCACTGGATGCTTTTGGGGCAGGGAAGGGAAAAGCATTTGTAATACAGGTGCTTTTTCAGGACTTGGGAATTATCCTGAGTAACACTACAACGACAGATACAGGGCATTTTACATCAGCATATAACATGCAGAACTGTGTATGAGACAGTGGGGTCTACAATGTGAACTATGTTCCATGCTTAGTGGCAAAGCCCCAGGATGTATATATCCATTGCAGGTGATGTGCCACACTAATGAAAGATGTTTATGTGGGATGTTATGGGGGATGTGGGAGGTGGGGAACATGGATATCCCTGTAATTTTTTTTTAACATATATGTAATCTAAGCGTCTTTAAAAATATATATATATAAAAAACAAGATATTCCATGTCATGTATTAGAAAATTTAATATTGTTAATATATCAATATTATTCAATGTGATCTGCAAATTCAATACAATCTTTTTCAAAATTACAGTAGCTTTCTTGCATCAATGTCAAAGAATAACTCTGTTAATAATAGGGGTGTGAATAAATATGCCAAATGTATGCTATAGACCATAGTTAGTGTAATAGTTTGATGATATTATCTCATAATCTGTAACAAATATTTCACAACAATGTGGTTTGTTGGAATAGGGATGTTGTATGGGAATTCTACACATGTGCATGATTGTTTTGTAATTTCTCAACTTTGGTAATAAAATATATATTTTTAAAAAATCTATACAGTCGATCTGAGGCCTCAGCTCCTCATTTAATAGAATTCTGTTGTTTAGATCTTCTGTTCTAAATTTTATTTTTAGTTTTGGGGGGAATTGGCTGATGGGGGAGGAGGCAAATGAGGGCGTGGTAAGAGTATTGATAAGAATAAGTGTAATATGGGGGCATATTTGGGACATTGGATTTTTCCTGCATGACATTGCAGTGATGTATACAAGCCATTATATATTTTGTCATAACTTAAAAAATTGTGTAGGACAAAGTGTAAACTATAATGTAAACTGTAGTCCATGGTTAGTAGCAATGCTGCAATATAAGTTCATCAATTGTAATAAATGTACCATACTAATGAAGGATATTGTTAATGTGGGAAAGTGTGGGTAGGGGAAGTGTGGCATAAGGGAATCCCTTATATTTTTATGTAACATTTATGTAATCTAAAACATCTTTAAAAAAATAATTTAAAAAGAGTTTAGGCAAGATGCTGAGAAGTGAGAAATATCAGCTAATAAGATAGGAAATATAGGTTGAGACTAAAGCCTAATGGACTTTAAATGTCAAGATGAGAAAAGTTTGCTGTTAATTAGTAGAATTTCTGATCCCCTGAAATTTTCTGAGCAGAGGGATGATATGATTAAATGTGAACCCTAGAAGATCAATTTGGAAAAATTTTATAGAATGAACTGAAAAGTTGGTACTCAAAGTTTGTTTATGGAAATGAGATTGTAGAGAAACTGATTCAAGAAAATTTAAAAAGCAGGACTTATGTTGACAAGACTAGATCTGTGCTGTCCACTATGGTAGCCATTCACTACATGTAGTTATTGAGCCCTTGATATGTGCCTAATCTCAAATGAGATATACTGTTAGTGCAAAGTACACACTGGATTTCAAAAACTTGGTTTGATACTTGATTTCAAAAACTTGGTCTGCTAATTTTTGCATAGATTACATGGTGAAATAATAGTTTGGATATATTGACTTAATTAAAACATTATTGAAATTTAAAAAAGAGTGTTGATTAGATAAGTCTGTTTGTGTTTGATCCTTGTGCCTTTCTTGACCAATGTCCACACATGCATTTCTCCAGGTGAACAAGGTGAGAAGGCCTAGATTTGTTTCTGGGGATGCCTGAAGGCCATAGGTTCTAGGAAATACCCTGGGATCTCATTGATGTTGAGGCTTGTATACCCTAAGCCTGGCACTCAGGCAGCCCAGAGTCACCTGGGCCCTCCTCTTTACTTTCCAGACTATCCAATTCCTGCCACACCCTTTAAAGAGACCAGCCTGTTCTTAAGCTTCAGGCTTCCAGGGCACTTGTCACCCCAGGTACCCGGAGGCAGCCTCTGCCCCAGTTGTTGAGGTCTCCTAGCCTGTGCAACTGTCCATTCCCTCTGGCTCCATGAGTCCTGGTAGTAGTTCCTCACTATCTTTGCTGTCATAAGTAGCTGCAGAAGATGCCTCACCAACCTCATGCAGCTAAGACAAGTCTTGCAAATAAAGAAGCCAGCTTAGCAGCTTGTCTGTCTCTTTTACTAACTCCATTCTCCTTTATTCTCTTCAGAGCAGTACCTGATGTGCAAAAGTGTAAAATAAATGCTTGTTCACTGAGTCATGAGTGAAACAACACAGCTGGACATTGTAGCTTGACACCTACAGGAAATTAAAGGAAGATGAGACATGGTGGTTTTCCATCTAGAAGCTAATCTTGCTATGGTGGCTGGGCACGAAATTGACATAACTTATACAGTGGACATCAAAATGTACAGACCAGTTGGCAAGTATGGAAGGCATTGAGGAAGAGGTTGGATTTGAGCTGGTCCTAAAAGGCTGGTTCATATTGGGTCTTTGGGGAGGAGAGGAGAGAGGAAGCATACCCCAACTGAAAGCTCCAGGATCTGGGATCTGAGACCAAAGTCTGAGGCTCAGCCTGGTGGTCCAAGGGAGGAGACCAGTGGGAAGTGAAGTCACCAGGCTGAAGATCCTGAAGGTTGGGGAAGGCTCTGAACAAGATGACAACAGTATAAAGATAAAATCACCTTTTCAATCAGAACAGCAGTTTTTATAGTTTAATTTGCAATTTTAAAAATTAATAGAAAATATTATCCTTTACTTGAGTAAAAGGAATTATATCGTTATAATTAATGGTGAATGGTTTAGGAAGTATCTTTTTTCTGTTTTAACCATATGGGTTAACAATGTGGCTGTGCAAAAAATTTTACTATTTTAAATTTAGAAGTGCACCCACTATTGATAATGAAATTTTATGTACATTCTTTATATAATATATATTTTCATATATTTTTCCAACCAGTATGTCTGATTCCATAATTCCTACAATCATGCATTGTGTTTTAGCTTGCACTTAGTTTTTTGAAAATTGTATAGTAGTTGTGAGAAGCAAACTCATGGAAAAATCTTTCATAAATCAAGCACAGCTCCAGGGTTTTCATAAATATTTTAGAAGGAAATTCCAGAAGCACTGCATTTTTCAAAGCAGAATAGTTTTTGAGACACTGCATGTTCAACTATATGCAACTCAGCAAAACCTTGAAAACCACACCTACTATTGAGAAAATATACAGAAGGAGTGAAAAAATGAATTACTCCCTAAATATTAAGAAAGTCAAAGTTTAAATCCTCCCCTTCTCCACTATTTGCAATATATTTTCATTTGCCTCCCCCAACCCCACACAGTTCTGGTCTTGAAAATTGTGATGTTTGACAATTATTGCTGTGAAAATTAGACCTTTTAATAAAAAGAATTTTATTAAAACTATCCCAGGAGATGTTCATCTCAACACCACCATCCAGAAGCTTTTAGGGAGAATGGACATATAAGACAACCCTTCTAAGACTCCTCCTGCTGTGTGTGTATGACTCTCTTAATGACAATAGCTGGAAATACTAGTTGACCAGTTTCCATTTTGTTTAATGGAACATAAAATTATTTGTTGACTGTAAGTGGTTTAGTTTCCTAATGAACAAAATATTATCTAGAAATTTATACTTTGTCATTAGTATCCCAAATTGAATTATGTAATAATTCAGGAAATGAGATGAAAATTATAAAAGGAATCCACCTAAACAAAATCAAGCAAACATTGACTTAAGAGTTGAAAGAATAGGATCATGAAATGTACTCAGACAATACTTTGCCATAACAGAGACAAAGACACTCCATTCTAGAGAAATTTCCACGAAAATATCCAGTAATTAATGAAATGAGGAAACCCTGTTTGAACAGAAACACTGAGGGAATCTAATAAGAAAAAACCAAGACAACATAGGATTCCAATAAACACAAGATACCATGGTGATATACAATCATTGGTCTTAAAGGGATGTTACAGGTAAATGGTATTACTTGTAAGAACCTGTATTTAACCAAGTTCAAATGTTCACTAATGTGTATTTTATTTTTCCTAGAAATACTTAAACATCCCATTCTTTCCCTTCATAAAAGCCAGTTAAAGAGAAATATACATGCTGCTTCCTATGTCAATCATCCCTCTTCTAAGCACTCATGACATCATGTTCTGTTTCCTACCTGCTGTCTCAGAGAAAAGCCTTTCATCCTTCAGGAATCACAAAATCCATCCTTTTAGTGCAGAAATTGATGAAGTAAGGCTTACAGTAGTTTAGGAAGAAGTAGATGAATAATTTTGTATACAAATATTTCAAAAAATGTGCAAAATGCTTTCTATTAATAAAAGTTTCTAGAACATGTAAGTGTAAAAAATATACATTACTAAAATATTTTAACTTGGTGAAAAATATGTTTCCTCCATTTAAATTGGAATTAGGAGGAAAGAGGGAAAGTGTCAAAACAAGAAAAACAACCAAATGACCTAACTGTCAACTGGTAGAACAAATTTAATGAAAAACTTGTCTGAATGGATGTAGGCAGAGAAAGGAATAGATTCCCCATGCTAGAAAAAATGTATGAAGGTGACCTGAAGGTAAAAAGAAGTGATAAACATGAAGTGAACAGGAAAATGGAGAGATAATCATGAAATTTAAACAAAAACAAAAAATGTGATATAGAAACTTTGCTTGCTTGTAAAAAGACTTTCCAGATAAGTCTCACAAGCCCTCTGTTATTTATATATGCTTTTAAAATGTTTTATTTTTCCAATAATAATTTTTTTAAAAATTTTTGAAGATACTTAGATTACATAAATGTTACACAAATATTATAGGTATTCCCATAAGCCCCACTTTCCACACATCCCACAACCTCCCGCATAAACATCCTTCATTACTGTAGCACATCACCTGCAATAGTTAAACACATCTTGGGGCTTTGCCACTAAGCATGGACCATAGTTCACATTGTAGAACACATTGCTTTTTGGATTAAACTATCCTATGCCAACATTCTAATTTGATATACTAATTTGATATATCTTCTGTTTTACTTGAGGAAAGCCCATTCCTCCTTCAGGTAGCATAAAACCTGGGCCCTCATTGGTGATGGTATTTGTAAAATAAACAGTACAGGAAAAAAAATTAAGTGACATAGATAGTTTGATGAAAGGGGAATATGAAGAATTAGAGAAACTTAACTTAGGCATAACCATCTTTTCTCAGATTTCCTAATTTGAATGGAGACAAAATGAAGAAATAAAAGATCTGGTAATAAAAATATTATCTCTAGTAGTAGAAGTTTAAAGAATCACTCAAACAATTATGATCCACCCATGAATCTTAGAGACAGCTTAGAGAAATACAAACCAATGTTGAGAGCATAGCTTTCGAATTAAAGGTATGCCCTAGAAAAATGAACTCCAGCCTTGGGTAAGTAGACATGATACTTTCTCTCCTACATGACCCTCCTTCCATCCTGTCCTGCCTTGCTCATTTCCACTTCCTCCGCCTAAAGAATGCCTTTTCCTTTCAAAGCCAGAAACAACTATGATTTCTTTGATGGGAACAATTAAAGTAAATCCATAATAAGACAAAAGTACTTATGTAAATGAATTCCTTAGTTAAAATGTGTATAACAATTATAATTGTAAAGTTAAATATTGTTTCATCTAAATTATATACTGAAGAAGAAACTGTGTCTCATTTATCAAAAATGTGAGAAAACAAGACAAAGATAACAGGTGATTTGTATATAGAATAGGATCAGGGAACTACCTGTTCTCACAGATAAACAAATTGTGCGTTTTAGGAACCTCTCTATAAAAATGTACCTAGTTGCAGTTACCAGAACCCACTGACAGACCAGCAACACTGAGGGGGGATTTAAATCACAAAACATGGCAACTTAGAACATTTGTTCACAATAGGACTCTCTCAAAGTTTTGGTACCAGTATTACATCATTACTGAGGACAATTGTGGGGAGAGTAGGGCTGTACAGATCAAATAATCCTATTTTCTTTCCCCAGAATCAGGCTGCACTCCACTGATACTATTCTCATGGTATGTTATGTAAATGTCTTGGATCTCAACAGGAGTTTACAGTCAGATTTTGGTTGCAGAAGTAGGTTCAAAAAAGGAGTGACAGGGAGGTCCTGTGCAGTATCAGAGGAAGATCTTTGTCAGGGCCTCACATCCCTCCAAGTCAAAATTCATGTGCCCCTTCTTTGCTTTCTCATGTGTAGTAGTTAGGTATTATTTATGAATTCCAAAAATAGATATTATATTGGATAATGTTTGTAAACTGCCATGTTTGCATATCAGATTGTATTAGATTCAGAATTTTCACTTT
>JAQZBX010074312.1:0-14778 GCA_029593785.1 Cabassous unicinctus
AGAAAGAAAGAAAAAAAAAAAGAAAGGAAGGAAACAGCTTTCCCAGAATTTGCAGACTGACCTGCTGAGTGCTCTCCTTCAGGGCTTATTTATACAAAGAGTTTAGAGAATAGCTCCAGGCCAGAGTGTAGGGGCCTCCCTAGCCCTGTCTGCACCTGTGTGTGCCCTAGGAATTCCCGTTTCCACGGATACAAAGGTCCCTTCCTTATGAAGAAAGTTTCCTCACAGTCCCAGCACTGCACTGAATGGCCTGCAGCCAGCCAGCCCTTGTCCCAGGATTCATGACTTGACTGCTCTCCCCCAGCCTTCTGTAGGAGAGCTCGGTGAAGCACTTTCTACACCAGCGCAGGTTCCGCAATGACAAGTCCCTCAGGCCACCACCAGACAGATTGGGCAAACGTGCAAGCTCCCAGTATGTGCAAGAGGGTCACTCTGCTCCCTGTGGAACTGAGACCAGGGATTGATGCACCAGGAGCACAGGCTGGCTCTGCACTGAGCTGGTGAGGGGTGGGGAAGGGGCCCACCAGGGCGCCACTACATCCTAGCCCCCCCCCTTTTTTTTAACCACACAATTCTGCATAGAGTTTATTAAATAATATGTACAGCAAATGTAGTAGTAATTCAACACATCTATTTATCAAATCAATCCACTGCAATAAAGAAAAAGAAATGAACAGAAAAAAATCTGTTTGAATAGGAAATGCTATTGGTGTGTCTTTTAAATGGCAATACTTTAAATTAATTGGTTGTATATAATGTCAGTGATTTTTCCTTCAGAATAGAATTTTTTTGTAGTGACCATTCTAGCAATAAGACTTAATACAACTGCAGATAAATAAAGGCCTGCAAAAAACAAACAAACAAACAAAAAAACACACAAAACAAACAAACAAAAGACATACCACTTTTAAAGGGCCTTTTTAATGATTCAGCACTCGTCCTGTATGTTTTTGCTGGTTCTTGCTTATTGTTCAGAGCATCTGTGGGGGGACAGAGCCCTGACGTGTCTCACTCTGCTGTCTTGATCAGGATGGGCTTTCTGTAGCACTTCTTGGGGAAAGTTTATATGACACCACCACTGCTGCTCTGATTCGGTGCTGTGATAATTCTCCCCGTCTCCTGGCCTCAGAACCCAGAACTGTGGCAAAAGAAGGTCCAACCCTGGCTTCCCCACAATTTCAGTTCCAGGCAGTAGGAAAAGGACTGGTCTGCTCTCCTAGCTGCTTTTTTTTTTTTCTCTTCCAGGTTGACTTCCATCTCAAGAGAAGCATCTCTCAAGCAACCCCTATAAGGAAAGTTCCCAACAAGAGGCATGGGGGCAGAGCCCTATCAAAGAAAGTGCAGCCCCGTGCGGCTAGGAAAAAAGATACGGAGATGAAGCAGCCCCAGAGAACCTCTGCCTGAAATCCACAGTGCCCAGAGCATCACTTCAGACAGGCTTTAGATCCTGCCCTCAGATCAGAGGACACATTCTTTCTATTTTATTGTCTGGGACATATTTAAATATAAACATATTCAGAGCAATCCAGCATGGTCTCTGTCTGCTCCCAGTGACCCCTCTGTGGGCCATGAGGAAAGTAGTAAATACAGCCAGTTGTGTACGGGGAGTTGTTCAGATTCTGGGGGCCCTGGTTTAGGTCCAGAAGGCTCCATGCCAGTCCACACTGCATCCACAGCCTGGTCCTGGCTGGGTGACCATTCTGTCTCCAGAGTCAAGCACAGAGCCTTCAGCATAGCAGGTGCTCAATGAAGATTTCTGACTGAATGACTGAAGCGCTGAAGTGATCCATCATTGATGTTCCCATAGCAGGGCCAGGTGATCAATTCTTCTGAAATCCCAGAGGGCCATTTCAACAACAGCCAATAGTTTCTTCATAAGAAAAGGATTTCACAAAACCATTGCTACCCATCTTCATACATGGGCACTTTAAACTATGTGCATCTTTCAAAACATTTTCTAGATATGTAAGTATAATCCACAGGAGCCTCCATGGAATGACTGTTCTGGCCCTGTGCCCAGCAGGATACAGCTTTCTCCACCTCACTGAGCAGCTCAGAAAGAACCCATTTGTACTAAAAAGCATTATGGAGCAAAGTAGACATTACTAAAGAATTTTGAAGGGGCTAGTAATCTTTCATCACAACTCACAGCATGCAAATTCCTAAAGTCCCCTTGGGCATGGTGGGGGCTCTTTACCACATACTCCTTTTCAGAGCTCAGCCTGGTAGGCAGGGCGGGCTCCAGGGCCCCCCACCTCGAATTAGTCCAGCCCTTTCTTACCACAGAACAATTAAGCTCCTCTGAACAAGTATTCCCACCCCCCTCAGAAAACAAAAGGTGCTGTCCCTGTGACAAGCCACCCTCCTTAGGAGGCCATTCAGGACTAGGATTACCATGAAATTTATTTTTATTACCTGAGCAATCTCTCAGTCTCTGGATAAAAGGGAAACAGAAGAATCTATACATATATTTTCCCACTTAGAAAGGAAACACCTCTCCTCAAATAAATAATCCTTTCTTTACATTTTTTCTTTCTTCCCATTTTTTGTCTCATAGCCCTTTGGTTTTTTTTTTTTTTTTTTTCCCCCTTCTTGTAAAGAAGCGACTACTTGAGAGGGCTCTTTTCAATCAGTGAAATTTTATGCCTGAGGTTACCATACACCCTAGATTTTTCCAGATTTTCTGAATATCCCTTATTTTATTTTTCAGTTCCCTGGTACATTGTCATTTGGTGTTTGCAAAATATGGTCACAGCGCTTCATTCGCTCATCCATGCTGGGGACATTTATTGAGTCCTTGCTCTCAATAAATGCTGAGATTGCAGAGAAGAATACGATACAGTCCGTGATCTCAGGGTGGCCACACTCCAGCTGAGAAGACAAACAGGTCATTACAACGCAGGGTGATAACTGCTAGGATGCAGTAAACACTGGGGCAGGGGGTGGGGAGTGGGAAGTGGGGTGGTAGAGGAGTCAGGGAGGAGGGCCCTGATACATTCTTGGGAAGAAGGAAAGGCACCCTGGAGCTAGTGAAGTCTAGGATGAGATGTAATGAGGTAGGATAAAGAGGCATTGGCCAGGTGGAAAGAAATGGGGAGCAATAGTTAGTCCGAGGGCACTGCAGGTTCTGGAGGCTCAGAAGAGCCTGGTTTGTTCAGGGGAACTGCAAGCAATTCAGTGTGGTTGGAGCCGAGGTCGGGGGAGTGCTGAACGGTGAGGCCAGGCAGGTGGAAGGGACCAAATCATGAAAGACCTTTGAACCACAGTAAAGAGTTTGGACTTTATGCCGAGAAAAGCAAGGAAGGGTGTGGATTTGGAATGATGGCCCTGGTTGCAGCCTGAAGAGCAGGGGCCGGCCTGAGGCTGGGAGGCCAGTGAGGGCGCTGTTGATTCCAGGTGAGATGGTGGCCTGAACCCGGGCAGTGGAATAGGGTCAGGGAAAGACCAGGCCACTCACGAGTTTTCAAGGCCACCTCTGGTTATCCAGAGCGCTTCCTTCACCTCCCTAAGGCTTACTGCCCCTTCAAGCCTTAGGGAGGAGATGTGGGTTTTCAACCAAACCCTAACTTACTAAAATTCACTCAAGCCATAGGTGATTATACAGAGACATGGAAAATGCAGGGTCTGGCCTTGACCACGTGAAAATTTCTCCCTGCACACCAAGGAAGGATGTGAAGCCAGAACCAACGGGGAGGGGTGTGTGCAGGGTTGACAGGACAAGAAAGAAGATCCTCTGACTTTGGGTCCAGCATTTTCCTGGCTGGTACCCTTCCTCTTTTCAGTATATTTTAGACCCAGGATTTGTTAAAAGAGGCCAACTTCACACAGCTTGCCAACCTGGAGAAGTGGTATATCTTAAGGACGCAGAGCACCGTGGTTAGGGACACAGGTTTTGGATTCTGACAGACTTGGGTTTTAAGTCTAGCTCTGCTCCTTGTTTGCTGCGTGACTTTAAGCAAGTAACTTACCTTCTCTGAGTCATAGTTAGTTATCTGGAAAAAATGGCGGCAATGTCTACCTTCCTTGGAGTTTGTGGGGATTAAAGGTGATCCTCTCATAAATCAGCAAGGAGGGAAAGGCAGCACTGCCTCAGATCCTCCCAGAGGACCGCTGCTCGCAGCCTTGCCAACCGTGAGCTGATGCATCCAACAGCAAGAGGGGAGTTTAGAAGTGAGGCAGTTTCCTGAGAAGCTGAACTATGTCATCCTGTTTTTTCAACTTTGTATGCTCAGCACACAGAACCGTGCCTGGCACATGTAAACATATCATGCATGTTTGCTAAAGGAATGATCTCTAGGATTCTTTTCACATTGCTTTTCTCCTCTCTTCTTTCACTACTTTTTCTTCTCTTATCCAGTATTAATAGTTTTTGAACATTTAAAAAAAATTGTAAACAGGTTAGGCAGAGTTCTAAGATGACCCCCAGTTCACCTCGCCCTCGTGTAATCATCCCCTGGCTTGTGGACAGAGCCTGTGAATATGACGCGATATCACTCTCATGATTATCTTACATTATTTGACAAAGAGGTTTCTGCAGGTGTAATCAGGTGCCCAGATCAGTTGATTTTGAGTTAATTAAAAAGCAGATTATCCTGGTCAGGGAAGCCCTCTCTGGAGAGGTGATATGGGCTGAGACCTAAAGGATAAGAACAAGGATGGCTTCAAAGAGCAGAATAAAAGTTCCAGGCAGGAAGGAGGAATAGTAAGTCCTGAGGCCCCATGGCAGGAAAGAGCCTGGCTGGTTTGAGCAGCTGTATCTCTTGGGTCTAAGGGTGGGGTGTGTGTGTGTGTGTGTGTGTGTGTGTGTGTGTGTGTGTGTGTAGCTTTCCAATCTATGATTTCAACACTAGAAGCCTAAGCCAGGCTAGGTCCAAACCACACTGAAGCTAGTCATAAGTGAGCCAATAAGACTCACTTTTTCCATGGCCACAGAAAACACCCTGAATCCCAACCAGCCATCTCAAAAACAAGGATGGAGAAAGTGGGACAGCATGGCTTGGGACACATCTGCCACCAGAGCTAGAGAAGTCAAAGTTCATGGGTCTGGAGTATCATCTTCACCTACGTAGTTTTATGATTTATCTAAAATACCCCCTACCAACACTCACAGTACACTGACAAGCCATCATGCCCACCTCTTGCCTTGAATATTACTTCACTTCTGCTTTAACATTAGCTTCATTCTGGCTTTTAAACCATGAGTAAACATTCCCCTTGGGCAAATGCCTAAACCAACATTAATCCTCTCCCTCCTCCCGAAAGTTAAGTTCCACTATTTATAAAGCTTTTTCTTATTCCTCCCCTCATGACTTCATGTTCCTCTCTGCCCCTCTTCCTTTCATGGATCCTTCTTTCTTCTACCTTCATTCTTTTCACTTTGTACATGCTCCCTTCAACCCTTCACCCTCATCCCAAAAAGACCCTGCAGCAAGTGGTTTGGGGTGTAACATCCCCTGAGCAGCAGGGATCCTGGAGCCCTCATGGGCTAAGTGACCAGCGTCCAAGGAAGAATCCTCAGGGCAACGCTTGTTTCTGCACAGTCCCAGGGAGGAGGCAAATGAAACCATCAGTGGATCCGTGTCCACCCCACAGGAGGAGGGAGGAGAAGGCCCCTTTGCCTTTCTTTTAGATTGTCCCATGTGAGGTCTTTGGAATGAAGAGTTTATCTTGGGCAAGAGATCAAAGTTTTTGAGTGAGTCTCTTTAAATCCTTCCAGGAATCCGATGATGTATAAATAAACTAATGAATAAAATCACTACAATTTTATTTTTTGTATACCCAAATATAGTATTTTACACACACTGTCATTTATAGCTGACTTTCATTTCACGGACTGATAAAAAATTTTAAATTGAGGGATAAAGTGTCCACTAACTTTCTTTTTTCTTTTTTTTTTTAAAGATTATTTTATTTATTTATACCACCCCCCTCGCTGTTTGTACTCGCTGTCTGCTCTCTGTGTCTGTTCATTGTGTGCTTTCTGTGTCTGCTCATCTTCTTTTTTTTAGGAGGCACTGGGAACTGAACCCAGGACTTCCATGTGGGAGGGAGGTGCCCAATCGCTTGAAACACCTCGTTCCCTGCTTTTTGTGTCTCTCATTGTGTTTCCTTGTTGTGTTTCCTCGTTGCATCATCTCGTTGCATCAGCTTGCTGCATCAGCCCATCATGTCGGCTTGTCGTCTTTGCTCGTCTTCTCTAGGAGGTACCAGGAACCAAACCCAAGACTTCCCATGTGGTAGGCGGGCACCCAACTGCTTGAGCCACATCCGCTTTTCCCCTAACTTTCTATTTTGCCAATTAAGGACAATTAAAAAAAAATACAATTGCTATCTACTATTACCATCAATTCATAAATATTTTAGGGCCAAAAATTAGGAAAGACCTAATCTCAAAATGAAAAAGTCTTATAAATTATTTTTCTCATTTTGCTAGGGAACAGTAAATGCTTCGTCTCAGACTGGTGTTTGTGAAACAGTAGTTTGAAGATGGAACTTTTAGTGGCTCATGTAACTAAAAATTTCTAGGAGGGAATTTCTGGTACAGCTGGATCCAAGGTTCTGGTTATGTGGTCTGGAATCTTTCTCCATTTCTTGATTTCATTGACTTTGGTGTTGACTTCATTCTCATGCAGCCTCTCCCCAAGAGGGGGCTAGATGACCAATAACAGCTTCAAGTTTGTATTTTACCTACCTAGCAACACTGTTGATTCTTGGGCCTGACTCTCAATAGCACAAATTGGGTTATGTGCCTGGCCATAAAACTATCCCAGTGACTCTGGTCAGTCTAGGGTCATATGCGCAATCCTGGAGGTGGAGAGAAGGGATGGAGGACAGGAGAGTTGGTTCCCATCAAAAAACAAACAAACAAACAAACAAACAAAAAACAAATAAAGAGGATGATAGTAGACAAACACAACAAAAGAGCATTGATGATTTATTGAATTCAAGCACCATTTTAATTTTTCTGACTGTTAAATATTTATTAGGCACACCTGTGCACCAGGTGCTTTGCTAGGCAATAGGCATGCAAAGGTAAATTCAGCAGTCCCTGCCTTCTAGGCAATCACCATCCTTGAGGAGAGTGAGAAGTGAACAACTCTACAATGCTGTGTGGAGCGACTGAAATCAGCCCTGTCAAAGCCACAGAATCGTAATCAGTGTTATCATTCAGTTCCCTAGTTTGCTTGGCTAATGTAGACCTGACTTAGTACAGTATGAAGTCGGATGACTCATTTTTATTAAACCCTGTACACTAATTTCAAACAGAGCATTCTAGAGGGGGTGGGGGAATATGACCTTGGCCACAGTTTCACGGAGAGACAGCAGTGTGGCCCAGCTGTGTAAGCAGGTAATGGATTCCAAAGCTGCCTTAGAGAATCCCAGCATCACTGGAACAGCAGCTCAGTCCCACCAGGCCCTTGGAGCCAGGGGCCAGGCTTCCTTGGAAGTGTGGCTTATGGTCCTTGGTGCAATTTCAGGAAGGGCATTGAAGTTTACAACATCACTTAGTTTCTTGGATGCACCAAGAGAAAATACTGCCAGGGGAAGGCAAGCATGGCCAATTCTGAGCAAAGTTGTGAAATTAGCTGAGTGGGGAGCCTACATTGCACAATGGAAAGAGCATAGACATTGAAACCTGACAGGGGTCTGAATCCTGGCTTTGCCTTTGACGGAGTCTGTTATCTTGGTCAAATCAGGTATTTCTCAAAATATGGGTGCAGAATTACAAGTAGTAGTCAAGGTGTTCCTTAAGACAATTCAGGTGGTGCAGGAACCCATTTGTGTGATGCAATGACCAGGTAGCAGATCACTTCATGAAAAAGTTTTTCTCTTATCTGTTTCTTTAGATCCTTCTGAATACATTAAAGAAAATGTTTCTATATGGCCCCACCTTTCTAATATTAGCTAATTTCATTTTTTAATAAATAGGGAGTAGGCCTTAGTTTCAGAACTCAAATTGTATTTATTTTAAAGTTTACCTCCTATGAATTGCAGTCTATTTTGGTTTTGCATTTGTGGGTGTGATGCAAAATTTTCCTTAAACAAAGTGAGTAAATTTTTAAAATATTAAACAAAAAACAGCAATGTATCATACTGTTTAGTCAAGAATCATTATGATGGTTTTCTGAGAATGTAAGATTATGGCAAAAATCATGACAGTGGTACAGAAGTGACTAAAGTGTGGGAAACACTAGGCAAGTCCTGTAAGATAGGATGACAATAACCACCTTATTGGGTTGTTGTCATGATATATGCGAAGAAAAAACAACCAATATTAATTGGAGAAGGAAAAAGTGAGCTTGATTATCTTGCTTCATTAATATGGACAACCAGGAAAAGAAAATAAAGATAATTAAAATATTTTTAAAATTATTGATTCTATTCAAATGAGGAACTGTTCTGTTTATTGGGGTAGTAAATATTTTTCCTTTTTAAAAAAGGGGAAAAAAAAACATAATATAAGCTAAGTTTTTAACATAAGGCCAGATTACCAATCAGAATTTACTATAAAATTGGCTTTCAGTATTTCAGCTTCCCCCATTTCCTTCCCCCATTTCCTTCCAGATTATGAAAAACCTTCTCACTTTCTTGTGTCCCCATTGAAAAAGGAAGAGATCTGATAGTATCACTTAGATATAAGATATCTTAATTGATACAGAAGATGAATGAATTTTTTCCTGAATATTACCTCAAGTAGGTATTTGCATTTTAAGGTCGATTTGCTTGTTTGTTTGGTTTTTATTTCTAATTTTGAAATAATTCCATATTAAAGCAATTCCAACTTTCTGCAAGTAGAGATGGAGCACCTAGGAAACACTAAATCAATGTATCAGAATAGCCCTGCAGGTAAACAGGATACAGCCTCTATTTTTTTTTTAGAACTCAGAAGTTTCTTCAGAGGGTCCCTTCTCTTCTAGCAATAACAAAACAAGACTTGGCCTTACTCTTGCCGGGAAAAGTTTATTCCTACCTTGAACTAAATGGTCTCCATTGTCTTCTAGGAGTTGGCCTTGCCTGACACCTTAGATGCAAACCTTCTATGGTCTACCACTGAATTGTTGGCCCACATCTTCTTTAATAATAGAAATATGAATTTATCATTTTATCTGTGCTCCTCCCACGTCTAGAACCAGGCTATTCCAGGATTAACATCTGCCTGATGTGCACCATGAGCAAGCCCAGCTTTAATTAATTTCAACAGCTTGCTACTCATTAGCTTGCTATTGCTAATAATAGCTTGTGGCTGTGACTGGTACATTCTAGGGAGAAGCCAGAGGGAGTTGGCTTTGATTTGGGACCAAGCCATGCCAAACTTTTAGTGATACAGTCCACTGGGACAATGATGGAAACCTTAGATTTAGGATATCCTGACTGGTTGGATTTTGGTTCACACATGAGAACAAAGGATGACACACCCTAAAGGTTATTTTTTTTTTTTTAGGTACTGGGGCCAGGGATTGAACCTGGGACCTCATATGTGGGAAGCCAGCGCTCAACAACTGAGCCACATCGGCTTCCCTGAGTTGGTTTTCTCGTTTGTCCTACTTGTTGTTTTTGTTTTTCAGTTGGCACTGGGATCTAAACCCGGGACCTCCCATGTGGGAGGTGGGTGCTCAACTGCTTGAGCTACATCCGGTCCCTCTTTTTTTTTTTTTTTTTAGGAGGTAACGGGGATTGAATCTGGGACCTAATAAATGGGAAGCAGGTCCTCAGCCACTGAGCTACATCACCTAAAGGTTTTAATGAATGAGATTAATCAGAATATACAGGGGCTGAGCTGTTCTTGTGCTTTGGTTTATTGAGGATTATACGGGGGGAAAAATGGAAAAATATACTTTGAAACTTTATTATTATATATGTGGATATTATCCTTATTGCTAACAAAACAGTTCCACACACATTTATCTCCTTCAATCGTTTTCATTTCAGTCCTTTCAGTTGGGCATATTTTATAATGTATCAATACATTGATTTATCAATGAAATCCAAACTCCTTACCATGGCACACAGGGGCAGGAATGATCTTGACCCCTGTTTTCCAATCTCATCTCATAACACTCTTTCTATTGCTCACACTAGCTTCTCTATTTCTGAAATTTATCAAGTCTCCTTCCACATAAGGGCTTTGTGCAGTTTCTCCTACCTGGAAGGAACTTTCTCAACTCTTTATATACCTGGCTTTTTTCTGACCACCACTATAATCAAAGTTCCCACTGCTTACCAACCCAGATCCCTGATCTAAACCACAGAACACAGAAAATGTTTTGAGCAACTATTATCTCAATTCTCCGGAGGACTGTATATAACCCTTGCCATTCTTGTTGCATAAGAGAAAAGTTAATTCATTACATGCAATGGATGCCTAGGGCATTAGGGTTTAATTCTCTCCGGATCTAATCTATCATATCATATGATTTATTTCAGGCATAGCCCTCACCATACCCTGAAATTATCTGGTTTATCATTTGTTTATTTATTTATTGTCATCTCCCCACTCTAGAATGTGAGCTCCATGAGGGCAGGGCACGTCTCCAAAGAAAGGATATATCTCGATGAATTTTTTGAGGTAAATCTCTGTGACTGATTTGCTTCATTCTACAGAATCTCATAGATCCCCAACATTGAAGGCACAGAAAGTCAGGCCGTGTGACTTCTCACCTATAATCTGCAAAGGGAATCCTGTGGGCATTCGCCAAGTGTTCTCTCAACTCCGCCCAGTTTTTGCATTGTCCTTACTTGCCTTTAAATTCTCAAACCCTGACTTTGCTCAGGAAAACTGAGAGACAAACACAAACTTGCCAGAGTATTGTGTGACATGATAAAGGGAATTACCTCAGGGTAGCAAAGAGGACAACTCACACAGACAGGAATTTAATTGCATTTCTCTAGACGGAATTTTGACAATTGCCTCAGGGTAAAGTACAACACAAACAGACAGAAACTGAATTTAACTTCTCTAAGTGGAATTTTTACTTTTTCTAGACTGAAGGGTGATGGGGGGGATTGAGGGAACAGTTGGGGAGTGAAGGAACGAGTTAGCCAAAGCAGCAGGTAGGTCCACACGTCCCGCACGCGGCTAAGCGAGTGGGGCTCCGCTCCGTGCGGCTGGGAGGCCCTGGAGACGCGACGGGCTCTGCCTCAGTTTCCCCGTGTAAACGTCCTCGCAGCACCGCTTCCTCTGACGTCGCGAGGAAGGCGGGGCGGGGTGCCGGCCGCCAGGGGGCGTGAGCGCCGGGCGGGCGCGGGGGAGTTCCGAGCAGGGAACTGAGCGTGGCGCCCCGGGGACCGCGCGGGCCGTGCTGTCCGAGGCGGAAGCCTGGGCTGGAGGCGGGAGGCGGGGCGGCCGCGCAGAGTCAGACCGGATTGACCCGCCCGCAGCTTTCAGGGGCGGAGGTGACAGCGAGCCTGGGACGGGTGGCCGCAACTGCCCGCCGCGCCGAGGGACCGCCAGGCGGCGGAGAGCAGGTAGCGGCAGGCCTGGGGCCGGGCGGAGAGCTCGGGTCGCTACCCGGGGACCGCGGACCGAGGGAACTCGCGCCCTAGGGGACCCGCGCCGCGAGGGACGTGCCGGGCGGCTGGGCCTGCGCTTACCCCTTCCCCGCGGCGGGCGCTGCGCTCGGCCGGGAGCCCCGGTCCCTTTTCGGACTCCTGTCGTCCAAGGTCAGGTCAGGCCCCTGAGAGGTCTTCGGGATGGAGAAGAGGAGAGGCTGGGTGGCCCCGAGTCCGGGATGCGAACGTGGGCTTTTTTGATGTCCAGCCCCGGGCTCTTTTCACTGCACCACCCTGCCACTCCTGCAGTGAGGCGGAATTTGAGAGCTGGAAAAGAATGCAGCAGTAGCCCAGGCCCCTTATTTTACAGATGAAGAAATTCTTGCTTGTTCAGAGTTGTGCATCCGGTCGGTATAGGAGTCCATGGTTCTTGGTCAGGGAGACAAGGATGGATGGCTTCCGAAGCTAGAGTTAAGACCTGTTGGGCTGAAGATGCAGGTTTGGTTATGGTGGAGTTTTACCTTTAGGCACGGATACCTGCTTTCATGCAGCAGGTACTGATGTCCACCAGGCATCCATTTCTCAGAGCACTTACCTTGAAAAGGCTTAGGTTGCTGGCAATTGAATAAAATAACAAATATTGAGGTTACAAACAGGCCCGGGAGCTGTAGAGAATGCTAAGTTTAGAGAGTTCAACTTTAAACGCAATTTCAGTAGCCTTTATTGTCTGTCTCATACAGTAGTGAAGAGTAAATAATTTTGGCATTCCCATTATCCTGTAACATTGGTAACTTGCCTTTAGTTAGTTTTGTTCTTTTACAGTAATATGGGCATCTTGTGTTGAAACACTTTCTTTTTGTAATTAGTAATGCCAGTGGTATCTGGCAAACTAGTGGTAACACTAATATTTAGGGTTTCAGCATTGTTTAGATTTTCTTGTTTACATAGCTGAGTTTGGGAGTGGGGGTGGGGGAGTAGGGTGGGTTAATCCGTAGTAGTATTTTGCAAGACTGAAGTAACCAATAGCAAACAGGTGTGATTTCTTAGTGCTGCATTTATTACTTTCACTTGAATAGTTTAACGGTGGTGAATTAAAGGATCTCTAAGGCCCTCTTCCATCTCTAAAATTCCCTGATTTTGTATGTTAACTTGAAACATATGTCACTAATTGTGAAAACAATGAACTTTTTTTTTTTTTTTAAAGCCACGTATCAGAGACTGGAGTGGAGTGTTGCACATATGATGAAGAATAGCAAAGTCTGCCCTGGGAATGGGGTCTGTGCAGAGCCACAGATAACTGTTGCAATTAGCTGAGAACATTCTGACTCAGAAAATATGATAAGATATCTTTTATTCAGTGTTCATATTGCGTGTATTTTCGGCTGAGATATAATAATAAACTCTCTGTACACTCTGTCCAAATATGTATAAGTTGTTTGTTTTGTCTTGCAGCCCCAAAGCGGAGCCTTTCCCTCCTCTTGTTTCCATCAATTTCTGCGTCTTTTTTTGGCTTCTTTCTTCTCTGCAGAGACCCTCGCATTCCTCTTCTCACCACCATCACATTTCAGAGCCTCCTTCAAGCACTGATTGAACTTATGCTACTTTTTTCAACGCTCAAAGCACATCTTAAATCATGAATCTTGAATCACCATTTAAGATCTCCTAAAAATTAAGATCTCTTGAACATTTCACTTTTTGATCATAATGCAAGACTCTGTGAGGCTCTGAAAAAGGGTTCAGTAGGCCAGGCTTACGTTTTTATCTTCTGTATGCTTGGAGGCTGCCACATAGGAAGCCTCCAGAGCTGGCAAAGTCATTTACCTCTGCCTTAGAAGGAAACTCTGCATGATCTATAGAGAATTTTCAAATTATTGTTCTTGACCCTTACAGTTCATCAGTGTCAGGTTAAAGTAAGCAAAATGTGATTTTTCAAATTACAGATACTTTAGTATTAAATTTGGGAGTTTTTTCCTAATGATAAAATCACTAAAAGTAGAATGTGAATGGAAGCTTGCATACCTACTAAGTATAAAGTTTGAATTATTTTCAAGCTTTATTCTGTCATTTCTGAAGTCACTTAATATACTACCTACAATATGGTATTATTACAAGAGTAACTGCTGTGAAAATTTCAAGTGTGCTCTGTCTTCTGCTAAAGCATCTTAAATAAAATTCATTCAGAGTACTTCTAAGAAGTTTCACATCAGTTCAATTTAATATTAAGTAGCTTGTATTATACCCAGATCAGGAAAACATCTGAATAAACTATTTTCAAGATTGGATAACTTAGTCATGTTGGTCAGGAGTTAATTCCAAGTTATCAGTCTCTTGCTTGGAAAGGCAGAAAGATCTAAAGTAGCAGCCATAAAATCAGATCACAGGACAGCTCTGTAATGAGAGAGGCGCTAAACAGACCAACATGTTACCTTTTGGTTAGGTATTTTATTCTTAATGCTATAAAAGGCAGCCAGAGGAGATAAAATGGATGTAAAGTAGCTAAAATGTGTTCTTCTTCTTTTTATTTTTTAGATTTTTTTTTTCTTCCAACTTGAGGAACCAAGAACTGAGGCAGCTCAGTAGCGCAAATAGGACATTCTGCTAGGAGTCTGGAGGTCTGTGTTTTATTCATTCAAGACTTATTCATTCAACAAATATTCGTTGAACAACCTGCACGTGCCAGACACTGTTCTAGGTGCTGGGGATACAACTGGGAATAAAACAGGCAAAGCCCTGTCCTAAGGGAGTAGACATTCTAGTGGGGGTGGAGGCAGGCAATAGATAAATATGTGAAGGGATAGAAGGTAAGATGATTGTAAGTACTATGGAGAACTTTAAAGCAGTGTAAGTGGGAAAGGAGTGTGCTTATGGTGAGGGTGTACCTCTGTACAGAGTGATCAGAGAGGCCTCTACTGATAGCTTTTGATCTGAGCCTTGAAGGAATTGAGGGAGTGAGCAAGCGGCAGAGGAATGAGCGTGTTCCGGGCCCTGATGCAAGAGGGTGCTTGTCATAGATGAGGACCGGCCAGGTCATGGTGGCAGGGCAGTGCGGGTGTGGGCGAGGGCAAAGTGGCAGCAGATGAGAGGCGGCAGGAGTGGGGGAGGCAGATCAGTGCAGACCATTGTAAGGATTTTGGCCTTTACTCTGAGTGAGGGGGAAGCCAGCAGAGCGTTTTGAACGGAGAAGCTCATGATGGTTTAAAAGGCTCGCTCTGGCTGCTGGGTTGAGAAGAGACTGAAGGAGGACAAAGGCAGAATCAGGGAGACCTTCCTTTTCATACCAGCTGTGTG
>JAQZBX010074313.1:0-14775 GCA_029593785.1 Cabassous unicinctus
TTCACTTTCCCATTGTTTGCTGCCAGTATGTAGAAATGCAATTGATTTAGATATGTTGATATTGTATTCTGAAATTTTGATAAACTCTTTTCTTTTAATGTTTCTTGGTATGTCCAGAAGCCATTCAACATGATCATATCATATGCATAAAAAGGCAGCTTTATTCCAAAATGAGCTTCCTTTAGGGCTTGTCTTATTGCACTGACTAGAATCTCCATTATAAGGTTAATATAAGTAGTGAGCTTGAACATGTTGGTCTTAATCTTGATCTCATATGGGTAAAATTGGGTCTTTCACCTGGAAAAGTGAAGTGTGATGGAAGCTGTAGATTTTTCATAGATGTCTTTTATCAGGTTGAGGATATTCTGCCCTATCCTTAATTTTCCGAGAGATTTTGTGAGCTATTGGTGTGAGATTTTAACAAAAAAGTTTTCTGTGTCTACTGAGATGATCGTGGTTTTTTTTTCTTTATTAGGTTTTAATAAAATGAATTCCATTGATTGACATAAATATTAAACCAAACTTGCATTTCTTGTATAAAACAATCTTGTCTATGATTTAATATTCGTTATATATGTTGCTGAATTAAATTTACTAAAAATGGGTTCAGAATTTTTATACCTATGTTCATAATGGCTATTGTTCTGAAGTTACTTTCTGGTATTGTATCTTTTTTCTTCTTCTTAAGGTAAATGCTAACCATGCAAAGTAAATTGAAAGATGTTCAGGAATCTTCAATTTTGTGGAAGACTTTATGTAGAAATGGTTTATTTCTTCTTTAACTGTTGGTAAAATTGACCATTGAGGACATCAAGGCCTGGAGTTTTTGCCATGAGAAAGTTTTAAACTGGAAAATCACTTTAAACATTATTTACAAGTTGATTCACGATATCTATCTTCCTTCTTAGAATTTGGTATTTTTATCTTCCAAGAGGTTTGACCATTTCTTCTAAGTTGTTAGATTACTGGTAAAAAGATGTTCAGGAGATTCCTTCATCATTTTAGCATCTGTAGAAACTTATGTGATTTCACCACTCTTATCCCTAATATGGGTACCTTATCTATTGTATTTACTTCCTGATCAGGCAATCTAGAGGTTTACAAATTCAATTGATTTTTTGCAGTTAACCAAAGTTTTTATTTAATTTTATTTATTTATAAGAGATCATTTTTTGTAAATTCCTTTATGGGAGTAGTTGGGAATTTACAAAAAAATCATTGATAAAATACAGTATTCCCATATACCACACTATCATTAACAAGTTACATTAGTATGGGACATTTGTCACAATGAATGAAACCATAAACTTATAATTGTACTGATAATGATCAGTTTGACCTGGGAAATCCCAAGTCCTTCAAGGACGTCTGCACCATGGCAGCTGAGCAATGTAAGGGGATGAATGAAGGGGTCAAGGCCCTCACAACTGGACGTCATCAGGCAGGAAGATGTTTCTCCTTGTTGCATAGTGTAAAATGCTGAGAAACTCCAGGAAATGGTTGATGTGTGACCGCATGCAGCCACCTGAGGATACCTATCGACATTACTATTTTCCCTATTTGAGAAATTTGGATATAATGACCCATACACCTAGGCAGAAGCATTCATATTATAATAAACAAAGGACATGTGCATTGTACACCTTTTGGGAATCATCGTGAAATTGCGACACCCCCTTCCTGTAGTGAGAATGCTGATGCTGACCTCATGACTCATCACACCATATGTGAGTTGTTATTGGTATATTAAACATGTCTGAAGGGAAAAGTTCCTATGTTGTGTAATTCCATCCACTGGCATTCTGTCCCCTCACCAGTACCAATCAGTCAATTATCTGCATTACCTTCTTTCCACATACACTTGGGACAGTTAGCTCGAAACAGAGGTCAATTTCATAGATATAGCTCCAGAGATACTAGGGCCAAAAGGTTAAGAAGAGGTGTTCAGCAGAGCCCCTCCCAGACATCACAGAAGGCCTAGTATGTGTGCAAGGGTCAGGGTCCGGGACCGGGTGTCAGATTCTGGGTTCTGGGGCCAGGATCCAAATCTGGGTCTGAGTCTAGTTTCCAGGTACCAGGGTCCGGGGTCCTGGGTCCACGGTTTAGGTTAAGGTTAGAGCTAGGATTTAGGTTTAAGATTTAGGGCCAGGGATTGGGTCAGGCTAAGGGAGAGACCTAGGCTTAAGCTTAGGCTTAGGGTCAGGATTAGGGTTTAGGGCAAGGGTCAGAGTCCGGATCTGGGTCAGTGTCAGTGCCAGGGTAGGGGTCAGGGTTATGGTAAACTTTCAGGATTAGGATTAGTGTTTGGGCTAGGGTTTAGTGTTCAGGTTAGGGTTTAGGGCCACATTTTAGGGAGAGGTTTAGGGGCAGCGTCAGGGCCAGGATCAGGTTCCAGGTCAGGTTCGGGGTCTGAGTTCCCAGTGCCTATTGTGTACCTGTTGCACCAATGTGAATGCTCCAAATTTGAAGGGCAAGGCTATTCCAATGCCATTTGAGATTTTCAGGTTACACCCAGCAGAGGTTGTTGCATTCCACAGGCTTTTGAAGCAAACATACACATCCATCAGCCTGCACACACATGCACACACACAGTCACACACAAACCACACTCAGGCACCAAGCTCAGTGGAAGAAACACTCATGCCCAAATTCACGTGCAAAGAAACCCTGGGATGCAGCCAAACATGTCTGGCATATATGCAGCTGAAGAAAATCTGACATATACAACCACACCATTGATAACTTGGCCTCTTGTGTTGTTCTTTCACTTGCCAATCAGAGATATTAATGTAGAAACCGAGTTCAGCGATGCTGCTCTCAACAGTTCCAGGACCGTGCTTCTAATTCATGATGCAGTTCAGTGTAATGATCTGACTTAGCCAGCCATTCATGACACTGGCCCATTGCAATAAATAGAGACATCTATGGGTGTCTCTATATCTTCCAAAACCCTTACAGTATAGGTGGACCTCTATTGCTATCTCTCTCTACACATCTTACAAATTCCTGTCCCCACTCCCTTCCATGCCGACCTCCATGTGGTTGAACCTATTTGTAGTTTCTCTGGGAAGGCGTTTAATGCCCTGGTCATGGGGCAAAAATGGTGCGCATGCACCTCAGAAACCACAGGTCTGGACACAGTGACTGCAGAAGAAAGGGCTATTGAAGCATCTGGCCTAGAAAGATATGTTGACCACATGGCCACAAGTGTTGCTGGTTAGAAAACACTCTGGTGCTGATGAGTGTGGGCTATTCCCCATCCGGAGGCTGAGCCTGATGTTGAGAACCACACTTCCACTGGCTTGGAGAACCAGGCTGCGAAGCTGAGAGGAGTCTCAGGGCACTGGCCTCAGGCAGTGCAAGTCCCCTGTCCCTGCAGGGCCTCTGCACCATGGCAGCTGAGCTCTGTACCTGGAAACTGGTTGAAGAGCAAGTCCTCCCCGCTGCACCGAAAACACAGCAGCGGGTACAGTAGTGCAGGGGGCTGCTACGGGATATTTGGGCGTGCAGAAAACCATGGATTTCTTCATGAGGACTAGACCTTTTCATCACCGCAGTTGTTCCGACATCACAGCTGCATCCAGATCACCAGAAACCCCCGAGGGGGCCAACGGGCAGACAGGGTCTCACTTTCAACTCTCTCCACATCTCAGAGTGAGCCCTGAATTGACAAGGTGGAGGACCTTGGTCCTGTGGACTACTTCCTGCTCTGGAATCCATATCTCCCTGACGCCTCCGGCTGACTGCCCTCAAGTTAGGGAAATGGCCGGAAGAGCTGCAAGTGGACATTTTGCCTTTAGAGACCAACAGCAGCATGTGATTGGGAAAGGGCTCTGGGCGTGGCTGTGCCTGGAGAGGGGAGTGGAGTCGGGGATCCTCCAGGAATGTGAGAGAAGTTGGGATTCCGGTGCTGGAGATTTCGAGTGGGGATCTCCAACTTTAGGAATTTCTCTAGAATGACCTCTCGGCCCCAATCAGAAGCAAGTTTTCTTCGTGCTATTCTCTTCACTTCCATCTAGGAGGGAGACACTCTGTCCCATTCAGTGCTTCTCAGATTTTCTGGGTTCACATCGTTTTACAAAACGTGTAGGGGGCAGGACTCACGTTGCCATCCCTCTAGCATTCCTAAAATTTTACATCACACGCGACTTGCCGTAGAGAGATCAATTTTGCTCTCTATTTTATTAAATGAATCCCCCCCCCCATCACGCTGAACGAATCCATTTTCTGGTGCTCAGACTTCTGTGCTGGCAGGAGCTGAGGGGAAAGTGGAAAGTTCCAGGCTATGGGAGGCTCTACCCATTTTAATCATAGGGAGATCGGTAAGGCAAAAAAAGAGGGATGAGTACATGAGGAGAACAGGAAACAAATTGTTTTTCTCTTTAGAAACTAAGGAGCACAGGATCCAGTGGAAAAGAATTCAGGGGGGTGGACCCCACACTCTCCAGGGACATTTGTACTTCCCCCTAATCCAATTGCTGATTGGTCACAAATGCCTAATGGAGGGCCAATCGGAAAGGCATTTCCAAAGTGGCTGGATAACTTGAGAACTCATAAGACCTGGCTTTCTAGGAACTGCTCAGGTGGGACCTCGTCTCCCTGGGCCCCAGATGACTCTGAACAATATGGATCTGACCAGCACCTTGAGGGGTAATTTTCCAAGAGTATCTTTGCACTTTATTCATGCCAAGGGCCTTGCTTATTTTCTGGAAGTTAGGACAGTTTCCATTGCAATGCGGAAGGGACGGACACTTTGGGGATGGGGCTGCTTTCCTGTCATACTTGGGTCAGGAGATTGAAGGGAGCTGTAAAATTGGATGCTGGAATGGCAAAGTGAACAGGACAGCCATGAGTCCCACAAGTGGCTACTCTAGGCAAAGTTTTCAGGTGAGTCCGTTGGGTGGGAGAAAGCATACCAGGAAAAATGTCATGTCATGTGTTAAAGAATAAAGTTTAGGGAAACCTACTAGTTATCATTCAGCACTAACTTTTTGGGATTTTCTTCATTTAAACTTTCCAGTTTTTCTTTTCCTTCCCTTTCCTTCTTTCCCTGGGCTCCTCCTGGTTTTCCTTTGACTTTTGTGTGTTTTCTGTGAATTTATGGATGGGATCCCAAACGCAGGGTTCAGTGTCTTTTCTACTACGGATATTTATTTACCCATCCTTGGCCCAAATTCGCATGGCCTGAGGAGGATACCTCAAGGACACAGAGCAATTAGTCCGTGCATTTGGAGGCCCTGAACCCAGAATCACTGAGATGCCCTTGCTCTCACCCCCAGTTTTCATCTCTAGATGCTAGACAGCATTGTTGAGCAATTGACATGTCAGTTTCCAATGTCCACCAGTGTTTCAGCACTGCTGTTCTAAATATTGCCAAAAGTTGGAGTCAACCCAAATGCTCATCAACAGATGAATAGATAAAACTTTGTGGTATAAACATATAATGGAATATTACTCAGGTATAAGGAGAAAGAGAATATTAAGACATGGAATAAGATGGATGATTCTTAAGCTCCTTATGCTCAGTGAAATAAGGCTGGTACTTAAGGACAAATATTACATGAATTCACTGTTATGGATTAAGTATATTTAGTAGACTCAAAGACCTAAAGCCTGGAAGATAAGTCTACAAGAGTTAGAAAGAAGGAATAATGTTTTGAGTCAATGCCTATATGCCAAAACTTATGCTAAAGTGGAAATGCATAGCTGTTCAATGGAGGGGCATTACAGTGATGCAGTGATAATTTTGGGTTTGGTAGTTCTTGTTTATCAGGTGGTAGGGTGGGGAGGATGGGTTGGACTTTCCATGAAACTGGGGTAGTGTTGGGGGAGGAAGCAATTGAACACTGGTTATTGGCAGATATGTGGTTAAATCTATAAAGTTTGGGATGTTCTTGGGCAACATAGCAAGGAAGTGTTACTGGTTTAGGGTGTTGGATGTGGGGTCATTCATGACAGGGCTACCTGTGGCAGTCTTCTAGGGAGTGTTTGAGTGTTCATCTTGTCATAATGCATTGTATAAGTAGTGGGTGGAGTCCCATATAATGAGATGCATGATGTTGGACTCCCATTCTGGGGAGACCTGCTATGTTCACAAATAGAGGAACAGGTGTCTCTCAAGAGCATAGACAGTGCCTAATAGGGGAGTACATAGTGGTATGTCAAGCCCTCAATGTTGTTGCAAGTAACTATGAATCTGGTCCTTCAAAGGGTTATTAAATTGTCTTACAATATATTTCAATGTAATGTAGCAAAATAAAAATACTACTTACAATAGCATCAAAAATATAAAATGAATACACCAATGAATCTGAATGAAGATGATCAAGATCAATGCCCTGATCACTTATTTTATTTTAAAAACCTTTCTGTAAGAAATGGACAAAAGTCTTGAATATACATTTTTCCAAAGAAATACAATTGGTGAAAAAATAACCATGAAAAAATGTTCATCAGTAATGACTAGGGAAATGCAAATCAAAACTATGAGATATCATTTCACACCTAGTAAAATGGCCACTATTAAAAAGTAAAAACTACAAGTGTTGAAGAGGATGTGGAAAGATAAGAATGCTTATTCACTGTTGGTGAGAATGTAGAATGGTACAGCCACTGGGATGGGCCTATTTGGCAGCTCATAAGAAAGCTAAATATTGATTTGCCCTGTGACTCAGCAATACCACTTCTGGGTATATAATCAGAAGAACTGAGAGCAGTGACATGACATCTGCACACCAATGTTCATGGCGGCATTATTCACAATTACCAAAATACTGAAACAACCAAGGTGTCCATCACCCAATGAATGGATAAACAAATTGTGTTGTATACATACAATGGAATATTATGCAGCTGTAAGAAGAAATGAAGTCACAAAGCATATGACAACATGGATGAGCCTGGAGGACATTCTGTTGAGTGATGCAAGCCAGACACAAAAGGACAAATAATGTATGATTGTGCTATCATCAACTAAATATATTATGTAAACTCATGGAGTTAATATCTAGAATATAGGTCACCAGAAAATATAATGAGGTTAGAGAATGGAACATTGAGAGTTATCTTGTGCAGAATTGGAAAGTGTTGCTCATCAATCTTTGGAAATGTATACAAATGGTGAAAGCACATCACAGTGTTTGTAACTAGCAGTGCTAATATATGGCTGTGACAGTGGTTGAAAGGGAAAGACTAGGGTCATGTATATTAGTAGAAGAAATCTAAAAAGTGTAACATAGTACTATATAGCAGAGCAAAACCTCCAGTAAAATTTCAATATGGGTACTATTGCACATATATGACTGTTTTTCTTCAAAACTGAACAGATATGTTAATGTTATAAAAGGGTAATATCAGGCAAAAATACAACCAAAGCAAAATATGGACAATAGTGTATAGTATATATTGTTAATATAGTATAGATATATTAACAATCTTCCATTAAAGGTGAAAAAAAAAAGGAAATATTCTAAGTGAAAGAAATTAGACAAAAGGTACTACATATTTTTTACTCCATCTATACAAAACATAAAAACAAATCAATTAGTCTTTTTGGAAAATGCAAATTAAAATCACAACATATCAACTTGAATGATGTGTTGTCCATGATGTGAAGGAACTGGAACCCTCACACAATGCCAGTGGGAATATAAAATGGTACAACCACTTTGAGAAAAAAAAATGCAGTTTCTCACAAAACCAAGTAAACAACTGTTATAAGGCCCAACCATAGAAAGAGAGACAGAAACCTATGGGCCTGATCAGTGGGAAAAACAAATTTTCTTTCACCACATGGGAAGTCTGGCAAGGCCCCAAATGGGACCCCAAACTGGAAACTAAAACTTAAAATTTTGTTTGATCAGAGATTCCAATCATACTTAACACTTTGTTCAAGAAGACAAGGAGAAAGGGGCAGACTGGCTGGTGAGAGTAACATGGGGTCTGAGTTGCCCCTCTTACCCCAGATAAAAAGAGAGGTAATTGACTAGTAACACCAAAGATTCTGCACCCCTCCTCTATTTACATTTTAAAAGGAGGGAATCACACCTCTCCATAGCTGGCCTAATAGCAAAGGCACATGCCTGCTGGCAAACAATTCATAAGGTCAGATTTTTACTTAAAAAGATGGAGATGATGCAATGGTGAAAGCATTTCTTTGAGTGTTCAGATAGAAGAGACTCTGTTCATCCTCAGCCTTGGGGCAGCCCTCTTTGAAACAGAATCATGGAACATTGTTTTCACAGGGAACTTCCTCCCCCCAAGTTACCAGGCTGCCTGGCTCAACCAAGGCTTCTACTACCAGCAAGGCTAGGAACCAGGTGACCTATTGGCAGGACCTGATCAGTCAGAGATCAAGCCCAGGGAGCCACCCAATGTGAGCTACACAGCACTTTTCTTGGAGGGTCACTGACTCCCCCTTCTGCCTATTAAATGCCCAGTACCCCATACCACTAGGTAGTGTGGCTATGGGAACAATTCTTATCAGTGACACCCTAGAGGTGACCTCTTTTGCTATTACTTCCCCACTATAAATATTGATGCTTTAATACCTTGACTGGAATAAACAGAAATCCTGACAATTGTATATTTAATATAATAGCTGGCCCCCATCTGTCCTTCCCCCAATCTGTCGATTAGTGGTCTCTGTATCCTCAGGTTAAGGATGTCATCAGCCCCAAGCAGCACATCCTGTTGTCTGCCCCTGCCATCCTTTTTCCCCAAGCCTCCCCAGGAGTTTCCTAGCCTGAGTTAGATACCAATGCAGAGCTATATGGAAAGGCATTCCCAGGGTAAGTCTCACCCCCAAATATGTCATCACCATGGACACTTTGTCTAAAATACCCATTAAATATCAGCTCCAATGTTATCTGATTTTAGTAGTTTTTTGTAAACAGGTTTAGAGACAAGACACTGGCAGACTCCCATTTTTTCAGGATAAAATAAACCAGCAATGAGATGGTGTGTGGAGGCAGGTGTCCACATGCCTCAACACCCAGCTGAGGAGGTTGAGGTGGTAGGTGTCCTTCCCTGTGGCATTTACCTTAAGAATTACTTACCTGAAGAGACCAGAGAAACTTCTGAGTTCATGTGGAAGGAAATCAGGGAGGTTTTGCATGGATTCACAGAGGTGACACTAACCAAGTTCTGTTAGTGATCTTTGAGTGATTTCAGGCTTGATTCACCACTTAAGATGCAATCCAATGCCTTTGCTTCCAAACCAACTAGCATTTTTAATCATTTCATTCAAATGCAGGTGTTCTGAAAGCTAGACGCTCCAGTGAAGGTGGAGCATGGGATACAGCCACAGGATTCTCACCACTCAAATGTTTCTTTCAACTACCCCCTCCCCAGTTGGAAGGTTAAAAATGGCAAGGGGTGTGAGTGACTGATCATACACTTTTGATGGGATGTACAGGGCATGGGACTGTATGAAACAGTGAGCCATGTATTGAATGGTGGCCTGTGGTTGGCAGTACAGATATAAGAGTGTTCTCTCATGAAGTAGAACAAAGTGTAAAATACTAATACATGATGTCAATCATAGAGGGTATATAGAAAAAATGAACACAGTATATGCTATGGACCATAGTTAGTGGTGATAGACTGACCATGTTCATTCATAATCAATAATAAATGTTCCACAAAAATGTAGACTGTTGGTGGAGGGGTGATGTATGGTAATTCTATAATTTACGCATGATTGTTTCATAATCTCACAGGTTTTCTAAATAAATAAATAAACAAATATATTTTAAAAATGCTTATATTACATAAATATTACACAAAAAATATACTGATTCCCATACAGCCCAGCTCACACACCTCCCACAACCTCCCACATAAACATCCTTCATTAGAGTGGCACATGAATTGCAATTGATAAGCACATCCTGGGGCTTTGCCATTAAGCATGGGCATTACATTGTAGATCACACTCTCTCCCACACAGCTCTGCATGTTACATGATGACATAAAATGGCCTATATCTGTCATTGCAATGTCATTCAGAACAATTCCCAATTCCTGAAAAAGCCCCTGTATTACAACTGCTTTTACCTCTTTCTGCCCCCAGAGACTCCAGTGGTAATTGGCTCCAAATCAATGTTGTAATTTCTTCCATTGCTTGAATCACAATATGCCTATAGAAGAATACCAGTAAGTCCACTCTAGCCCATAGCTCTTCCCCTCATCTTGAGGAGTCTGGAATGGTGATGTCCCCTTTACCTCCAACTGAGAGAGTGCTTATATCCCTTGGGGAAGATGGATGGGATTATCCTGCCTGCAGCTGCAGACTCTCTCCATTCCCTGGGATGGTGATTGTCCATCAACATCTCCCCACCAGGTGCCCTGGGTGAGTCCAGTGAGCAGTAGAGTAAGAATTGCTGCTCCACCAAGTTCTCGGCCCAGCTGGCACATGGACAGCCCCAAAACTCAAGTCTGTGGATGTACACCTACAAACTCCAACAGCAAGTATAGGTTTGAACAGAAGGGAAAGATGAACCATATGCAGGGCAGACATAGTCGAGTCCAACTCTCTCACTCTCAGGAGCATAAACTCCAAAGTAGGGCTCACTGGCAAGGCACCAAACTCTGGAGCTACCCACCCTGACAAAGGACCTGGGTGTCTCCAGAGCCCTCAGGAGACACAATATTTTAGGTGATAGCCACTATGGAAGTCTATGAGATCCTACTGAGATGTGCATAAGTGTTACCTCTGGGATGACCTCCCTACTCATTTTGAAGTCTCTTAGCCATATAAACTCATTTGTCTTTATATTTTCCCCATTTTATTCAAGTTTTTTTTCCAGTTGCATTGCCAGTTGGTGCTTGGTAGCAATCCCTCAGTGCCAGGAAGGCTCATCCCCAGGAGTAATTTCCCACAATGGGAGGAATGTAATGCATTCATATGCTGAGTTTGGTTTAGAGAGAGGCCACATTTGAGCAAGCAGGAGGTTCTCAGGAGGCAACCCTTAAGCACCCTATAACAATACCTTAAGTTTCAAGTTCAAGAGCAAAGACTCATGAGGCTAGTCACCAATACCAAGGGCCCATAAATGGATCATCCTCCTTTGACAGTGACTGCCCCTCCACTTGGGGGACTGTTGCTGCTCCCTTAGAGAATGTGACAGAGTTCTCCAGGATGGGAATTCAGTATTCTCTCATTTATTTAGTGATTCTCCATCCACTGACAATGCACCATGAACATTTGAACATCCCTGGGACCCCCCACCAATGATCCTCCCCTGAGCCAGTTGTAACCTTTCTGTGATGCAAAGCTTCTTCAAAGATGAAGCCATTGCAATAGCTGATTACAATTAATAGGAAAGTGAAATGATAAGTTTAAATGGAAGAGACAAAAGACATAAAAATAAAAAAAAATAAATATTAAATTAAATTAAAAGATTGGGATATTGAAAAATGAAAAATATAAAAATTTTTTTTTGCCCTTTTGCTTTTCATCACTGCCATATCTGGTGTCCAGTCTGTTCAGTGGCAACTTCCCCCTCTCATTCCCCAGTGTCTAACTATTTTTCATTTTGTTTTCAATAAGTTTTAGGTCACAGCAAAATCACACATAGAATACAGGAGACTCTCATATACCCAACATCCTCCCCCTTTCCTCCTCCCCCTATTAATACCTTCTTATATGTGGATGGTAGCATTGTTATAACTGATATACAAATGATGAAGCATAGCTATTAAATATTGTCAATGGTTTATACTATGATTTACATTTTAGACCATAGGGTTTTACAAATTGGACTGTAGAGCTCACCAATTTCTTCTTTTTTCAATGTAGTCTGCTTGCAAGTTTCTAGGAATTTGTCCATTTCCTCTAAATTATCATTCTTGTTGGCATATAGATTTTCAAAATATCCTGTTATAATACTCTATTTCTGTGGGGTCAGTGTTGATATCCCCTTCCTCATTTCTTAATTTGTGTATTTGCATCTCCTCTCTCTTTTTCTTTGTTAGTCTGGCTAAGGGTTTGTCAATTTTATTGATCTTCTCAAAGAACCAGTTTTTGGATTTGTTTATGTTTCTAATGCTTTCTTTAGTATTTCTTGAAGGGTAGATTTCTCTTTTTCTCTGTTAGTCTCTTAATTTCTGTTTATCTGTGAATATTTTGAACTCTCCATCATTTTTGAATGCCAGCTTTGCTGGATGGAGAATTCATGGCTGGAAGTTTTTTCTTTGAGTAGCTTGACTATGTCATACCACTGTCTTCTTGTCTCTATGGTTTCAGATGAGAAATCAGCACTTAATCTTATTAAGCTTCCCTTATATGTGATGGCTCTCTTTTCTCTTGCTGCCTTCAGTATTTTCTCTTTGTCCTGATGATTGGACATTTTGACAAGTATATATCTTGGAGTAGGACTGTTGGGATTTACACTGTTTGGGGTGTGCTGTGCTTCCTGGACATGTACAGCCATCTCCATTAATAGGGTTGGGAAGTTTTCAGCCATTATTTATTTCAATACTCCTTCTGTTCCCTTTCCCTTCTCTTCTCCCTCTGGGATGCCTATAATGCTTATGTTTGTGCATTTTGTGTTGTAGTTTAAATCCCTAATTCCCTGCTGGATTTTGTTTATCATTTTATCTATCTGTTCTATTAATTGTTTGATTTCAGATGTACTGTCTTGCACATCACTAATTCATTCTTCTGTCTGTTCAAATTTGCTTTTATGTGATTCCAGTGTCTTTTTGATTTCTTGGATTATTACTTTCTTCAACATCATATCCACTGTCTTTTTATTTTTGTTTACAATTTCTTCAATATGATTCCCACTGTCTTCTTAATATCCTTAATCTCTTTCTTCACTTCATTAAGTTGGTCTATGATATTTGTTTGGACAGCTTGATTAGTTTTTCAAAGTTCTGCATCTCTTCCTGGTTTTTAGTTTGTCCCTTGATCTGGTCCATGTCTTCCTGTTTCTTATTATGGTTTGTAATTTTTGTTGCCCTCTGGTCATCATTTATCTTGATGGGTTTATTCAGTTGGTTATCTTCTCTCTCTGCACTAAAGTTTTGTTTAGTTGCTGGTTTTGTGTGTGGATTAAGTTTTCTCTTTAACACTTTGTTCTTCTTGTTTTATTTTCTTGCTGTTTTCTATGTTTCCTTGAAGGAAAAATATTTAGGCCAGAGAAATCAAAAGAGATAAGAAAAGAAAAAGGATAATAGTAACCATAATAAAAGTTAGAAAAGGGGCCATATAAGCCTTAATAAAATGAATATTTAACTCATGTAAGCAGTGTAGAGTACTAGGAATAATAAAGAAAACAGAATAGAGAAGATAAAAATCAAAGCAATAAAGTTAAGGAGTAATTATAAAAGTTGGAATGTAAGATCCACAACAGAAAGCAGAAGATAGAAAGATGAAGGAAGGAAAAGAGACAGTGTTGGTAGGCAAAATCAATATACATAGAAAATGAGAAATCAAGGAAGAAGAAACACATGAAAGAAGAAACAAGCTAGCAGCACCTAATTTTAAAAAAGTGTGGGGAGGAAGGAGGAAATAAAAACAAGAAAGAAAACAAACAAACAAACCCCAAACAAAACACACAAGAAAGCCATCAAAGCTAAGGAAGAACATCATTGCTTCTTGAGCCCTTTTTGAGCCTCTCAGGCTGCCTGTGTTCATTAATCAATTACCCTGCAGGCTTCTCTCTGTAGGTTTTCAGGTGGTTTTTAGTGAGTAAACTAAGTTAATTTTTTTAAGTAATTTTTTTTTGAAAAATTAGTGATCCAAAAGTATCTAGTACAGAAATAATGTCTATGTTTTTCCTGTCCCATGGTATCAGCTGGATGTTAGATATCCCAGTGGATCACTATTCTTAAAGGAGCTGGGAATCAATCTAGGAAACTCTTATATTCAAGACAGAAATTCCTCTGAGCTACCTCTCTAGTTGGGTCAGTTAGCTCTTCAGAAAACTACTCAGTCACTTTCCCCCAGCCAGGTATTACTCTCCTAGGGCAGTAGGATTTAGTAGGCTCTATGAGCAGATCCCCCTTGCCCTCTCCTGGTCAGGTTGAGTTCCTTTTTGAAATTCAAATGGCACCCTGAAGACTGAGTTCCATGTACCAAAATGATTTTCAAGCCTCTTCTAGACCACCATCTCCTCCCAGGGGACCCTAAATAGGCTCTTGAAAACTTATGAAGTGCCTCTCACTGCTTGACTCCCTTAGGAGAGTTGAAATTCTGATAGTCCTCAGTGCAGAATTATTGAATTGGTTGACTCCACCTTCTCTCAGGCCAAACCTCTGTATCCCAGAGCAGTTAGGTAAATCAGGCTTCCACAACAGATTTTCCTCTTCCTTCAGCCTTTTGCCACTTCAAGCCAGTTGGTATGCTCCCCAAATCTCTAAGGGGTTCCAGGCTACCAAACCCACCTAAAGGAAACCCTTTCCATCCTTTGTCAGAACCCTCCCACTCTTGGAGATTGCTCCCTCTTGCTGGGTGGCTGGGGCTGTTGGGGCTTGCCCTGGCACCTGCCCTCAAGGAGGGTCTTAGCCATCCATGTGTTCTAGGAATGGGGCTAAAAACTCACAGTTTTCTCTTGAGCAATCTATCTCCTTGTCCAGCTCTCTCCAGATTGAGGCTACAAAGGCTCCCATCCTCTGGCATCCTAAAACAGCTCACCTTGGCAGGATGCTGCCCCTGATCATCTGTCTTTTGTGAGAGAGATTGTGAGTGGCCACTTAAGCTGGAGCCATCTTTGAACAATTTCATAAATAAAATTTTAAAAGTACATTAAATTAAAAACTTTTACAGGG
>JAQZBX010074314.1:0-14746 GCA_029593785.1 Cabassous unicinctus
TGCAACCAAATTTGTGCATGTTTAAAAAAAAAAAAAACAACTCATTGCTTTGCAGTTTGTCTAACATTGTATCTTGTTATTAGAGAATGAGGTGCTTGGCAACCTTCTAATCTACAAGCACAAGTAGAATCTCTTGAATATTTTGTTACTTTTCTTAACCATTTCATTAAATCTCCCAAGGCCTCCTAATTAAATATGGTTCAGTTTAAGTGTGGTGTACATTCTTTAGTGATTCCCACTCTAGGGATATTTTCTTCATTTGTTTACCCTTGGGAAAAGCATCCCAGCACTTATTTGAATAGTCAAGTGAAATATATGTTTAAACTGTTCAATGAAGCTTCTTCCATGAAAAGTCAAAGAATGAAGTAATGAAAATGAATATTCTGCAAATAATCTACTATTCATTACAGTAATATAGAGAGAAGTAAACTAGTAGATAGCTTGTTAAATTTCATCAAACACCTGATACATTTTGTGATTAATTCATGTTATTTATCATCTGTCAGCCATAAATTATAAGATCAGTCCATCTCTTGTGGTTACACACACACACACACACATACACATATGTATACCTTTCATGTATGTACATTTGATCAAACTCATCACACTGTATACTTAAAATAGGTACATTATACTTTATGTAATTTGTAGCTCACTTCATACAATTATAATATTTAGAAATGGGGAAGAGGCCTTTCAAACATATCATTTGCTTCTCTTATAAGAAATATAATTTTTTTTGGTAATTTATACAACATTTTCTTTGCCTGTCAGTTCAGCACTACATTTTCAGATCCTAGAACAATCATTTATATTGTTTAATAAACATTTGTTCAATGAAAAAGATATCATTCAATTCTATGCTGACACAAAGTTAGAAGACTTTCCTTCAATAATTACTGGGTTAGTGGATGTTCATTTATGAAGAGTATAGATTTAGCATTGATTTGTTATTTTCAATCATATTTAACTAGGATTAATAATTTAATACAATATTCCATATGACACTGCCCAAAACATTTGCTCTGATTTTGTTCCATATGCTTGTTTACATTTTATCAGGTGTCAAAGATTTATGTTTGTATAAGTGAAAATAAGAAATTAGTTAATTTTAAAGGAGTAAGTAATTCTGGGAATTGAAGGGTTTTATAATTTTTGTAATTTTTGAAAAACTTAAAAATTTTGTAAAGCACTAGGAAATATTAGAAATGATATTTAGGGCATCATATATGTTAACATACCTTTTTGCTAAAGCAAGTATATGCATTTCAAACTTCAAGGAGCTCAACTCTAGAATACTGAAATAACTCTTTAGATTTTTTTTCTGCTTGTCTTTAAAATTATCTTCAGGGAATGATTATCAATATCATCTTCCTTGTAACATAAACAGTGCTTTATTTCCACAACTATCATTTCTCTACTTGATGGAGAGCTGTACAATCTAATAAATCCAAGAGAAATGTAGATTTGTGCATTTAGAGTGTCTGTGGTAGCAAGAAAAATGTGTAGAAATCACATCTTATACCTTTAACGGTACAGCTTGCTTTTCAAATCCCACTTTGAATAAAAGGAGAAATGTCTGCAGAAATAGTAATTCAGGAGCCTTTAGTTAAAGAGGTTGAATTATACACAGTAGATTATTTCTTCATCTGAAAATATAGTAAAGCTCTTGTAAATAGTGGGAAGTATATACAACTTGACAAAGAGAATAGGAATAAGGCCATAAGTGGACAGAATATTTCAGTAACTTTTAGAGAGTAGAAAGATGGAGAAGTGGAAACTGATATAGCTAAGTAGAGGATCTGGAGCTTGTTGGATTTAAAAAGAAATCTGGCTAAATTTGTCCTTTCAAGTCTCTGTCTTCATAATTATAAAATTCTTGTGGATAGAGAGCATACAATGAAAACTCTCAACATCAGGAAAAAAGTGAAACTGCAAAGAACGTGACACATGGATTTCTGAAAAGTCCCCACTAATAAAGGGAAAGTGAGGGGAGAAAAACAATTAAAAAAAAACAAATAAAAGGAAAGTGGGTTTGATTTTAAAAAATAATCAAATATACAAAAGGAATAAGAAGAAATTGAGAGTATCATCAGCACCAAGGCCCAAGGAATTCCCTTAAGAAACTGGGTATATTTGGAAATGTTAGAAAGAGGCTTCCAATAGTCACCATTCTCTGACCAAAGATTCAGAGAAAATGATTTGTCTTGTTCTTTAAGAAGATCAACAGCTTATCTATATCCTCATAAATTTTAAGTTATGAAATAGTCTGTGTGATGTTTTCATTCGTGAATCTTTTTTCTCTAATAGATACATAGGGCCATACCAAAAGAGGTAATTATATAGATTTTAATAAAATACACACATATACAAGCTTTTGGGGAAAATATTGATAATTCTAATTTTTAATTTATTGTTTCATTTCAGAGGATCAAATATCCTGTCAAAGGGATAGTAGAATATATCTTACAGAGAAAAATATTGAGAGCTGTATACTACTGTCTGTTCCACAATATATAATTTTGAAAAAGGTTTGTTTGTCACAAAGGCAAGGAAGAAAAAAACTATGAAAAAATTTAGCATAGAACATATAAAACAATGCAAAAGAAAATATATAAAATAACTAGCACCCAACTTACAAAAAAGAAGAAAAAGCATCATAGGAAATTATTTATCCATAGTCACAATGCTTACCAGGAATCTAGGGATTCAAAATTACCAGTAATATAAGAATTCACAATTAGTGTTCCTTTTCAGAAAAATCTCCCTAAAGATTAATATTTAATCATGGAAGCTTGTTGATGATGCATACATATATATCGCTATAAAACTTCCCTTTTCACTTAGGTCAAAACTTATATGTCTAAATATTTTTACTAACGTTCAATTTTAAGTTGCTCTTTTATGCATGAAAGAGTTTGTGAAGTACTAATTGTTAAAGCACTGTCTCCATTAGCAGAAGAAGAAGTTTCCAAATATGTAAATGATGTCAGCTCAACATCAGTCATTGAATGCATCAAAAGAAAATCTATTAAGAGATACTTTTGACAAGCAACCTGTTTTAATTAAATCAATTGATATTTTGCCTGATAATGGAATAAATTTTAAAATCTTAGAATTTCGGTATCTCTAAATTTAGAAAAATAATAAAATTAATCAAGAGATAACTAGCTGAGGTAATATATTGATATGAAATATTTGTTGAAGGATAAAAGATTTTGCAATGAGAAAAATAAACACAGATTTAATTAAAATAAAAACAAGTGATTTCTATTTATAATAAAAACTTATGGTGAATGCATAACCTGCAAAATATATTTATTGACATTTACCATTTGCCATGTGGCCTAGTGATAATCATCATCCTCCAAAATGTAATATTTATTGTACCAAAATATATACAGATCTCAATTGAAAGTAATTAGATTTGAAATTTCCTCCAATTTCCCCTGAACATACCTCAGCAACTAAAGTAAGAGTATATGTTCAATTAAAAAATGCTATGTTCACCCAGAAGAGGGAATGCTGGGTACCAACAATATCATTTATAATCCATAAAATGATTCTTTAAAGACATTGTAGATCATTTAATTAAAATGTTAAATCATAGCATCATGATTCCTTTCTTTCCACAGTAAAACCCACAGTTCAATTTTTACAGTAGCGTTATTTACGATCAACAAAAACTGGAAGCAACCTATATGTCTTTCATTAAATGAATGGATGTTCTTACCCAGCTCCTGAAGCTCACAGGTCGGGGTGGCTTCAAGACCAAAGAATGCACCTGGCATGTTGTCAGTCATAAGCTTTCTTTATTGGGACTTAGGGACAGAAAAGGGTCTCTGAAGACAGAGGTTCATAGAATGCCGTAAGTGCTCTGCAAAGAGGTCGGGAAAAGAGGGGTAATATAAAGGGTCTCAGAACAAAGACATTCTATAAGAGAGTTTCTCCTAGCATCACATGAAGCATAAATTGGTTCTGGTGATGTTATTGTAGGAAGGAAGTGTACAGCCCAGAGAAAATTAGTTTACGATACCATCTGTACATTGTTTCCCTGTGAGGAGGCCTCGTACATTTTAACCTGTGTCTTGGGTTATGCAGACAGCTGTGTACTGTGGGCTGAGTTACTGGAGCCCCACAATGGATTAAAGACAATGAAACAAAAAATCTTTGGAGCAAAAATGGTATATAATTCAGTGATTTTTAAAAAAGCTCCCAAACCATCAACCTATCCACAATGTGGAGGAATTTTAAATGCATATTTTTAAGAAAAGAAGACAGACTGAAAGTCTACATACCCTGGCTAACTGGAAAATGCAAAATTATAAAGACAGAGTAGTTTGGGAAGGAGGAATAATTGAATAGGTGAAAAGATGAGTTTAGGGTTGGTGAAATTCTGTGTGATGCTGTAGTGGTGCACACACACAATTAAGCATTGAACAAAATTCTTAGATACAATACAGATTAAACTTTAATATTTGCAAATTAAAAAAAAAAACATTTATAGGATGGGAGACCTCAGAATGGAATTCAGACTGTTACAGAATAATCTAATTGTATTCCAATTATATGGTGCAACTTAACTGAAAAGGGTGGGTTAAAACTTTACGGACCTGGCTTCTAGGGAGTGTGTGACTGATCATTTTGTCATAATGTGTTGTATAGTTGGTGAAGACCCAAACAATGAGCGGAAAGGAGTTGGACTCCCATACTCAGAGGGACTGATTTGTTCACAAATAGACAGGTGAGAGTCTCTCGAGACCATAGCCAGTTCCTAATAAGGGAGGACAAACCAGTGTGTCAAGACCTCAGTGTTGTTGCATGTAACTATGAATCTTGTTATTCAAGGAGTGAAGCCAGGGGGTCAGCATAGGCCCCAATGGGAGGGAGAGGGAGGAATAGAATAGATCGAAGAGGGGACATTTAGTGGGCAATGAAAGTGTTCTACATGATCTTACAATGATGGACACAGTTCATGTTAAATATCATCAAAATTTATAAAAGTGTATGGTCTAAAATGTCAACCATAATGTAAACCATTGACCATGTTTATTAGCTATGCTTCACTACTTGTATATCAGTTATAACAAATGTACCATCCAAATATAAAAAGGTAATAATATGGAAGGAGGAAAAAGGGAGGGTGTTGGGTATATGAGAGTTCCCTGTATTGTGTATGTGATTTTACTGTGACTTAAAACGTCTTTGGAAACAAAATGAAAAATAGTAAGACACTGGGGAATAAATGGAAAAAAATTGCCACTTTACAGACAGGACAGCAGATATTACAGTGATGAAAGGCAAAATGTCAAAAAAAATTTTAAATATTTTTCATTATTTTTAAATATCCCAATCTTTTAATTTTATTTAATTTTCAATTTTCTTAAAATTTTTTGTATTTTATTTCTTATATTTAAACATTATTATTGTTTCATTTTACTATTAATTGTATTTCTCTATTTCAATGGCTTCATTTTTGAAAAAATTTTGCATCACAGAAGGGTTACAACTGGGTCAGGGGAGGATCATTGGTGTGGGGTGTCCGTGATGGGGGATACATGGGAGGAAATTCACCTGGGCATACATAGAAGGTATATAAAAATGTTCAAATGTTCACGGGACATTGTCACAGTGGGTGGAGACTCCCATAATAACCGAAAGAATATTGAATTCCCAAACTGGAGAACTCTGCCACATTCTGTAATGGAGCAACAAGAGTCCCCCAAGTGCAGAGGTAATGACTGTCAAAGTAGGATGATCCACTGATGGGCCTTTCTTATTGACTATGCTTATGAGTCTTTGCTCTTGAAATTGAAACTTAGTCTATTGTTGTGGGGTGTCTAAGAGTTGCCTCCAGAAAGAATCCTTGTTGCTCAAATGTGGCCTCTCTCTAAACCAAAGGCAGCATATACATGTATTACCTTCTCCCCAGCATGGGACATGACTCCCCTAGATAAGCCACCCTGGCACCAAGGGATTACTACCAAGCACCAACTAGCAATGCAACTGGTAAAAGACCTTGAATAAAATGTGGGAAAGGTAAAAATAAATGAGCTTATATGGCTAAGAGACTTCAAAGTGAGTCAGGAGGTCATTCCAGAGGTCACGTTTATGCACATCTCAGCAGGCTCTCATAGACTGCCAAAGTGGATACTACCCCAAATAGTGGAGCTCCTGAAGACTCTGAAGACACTCAGGTCCTATGGTCAGGGCAGATAGCTCCAGAGTTTGTTGCCTTGCCAGTGGGCCCTACTTTGGAGTTTGTGCTCCTGAGAGTGACAGAGTTGAACTCAATTATGTCTTCCCTACACATGGGTTATCAGTCCCTTCTATTTCAACCTAAACTTGGTGCTGGAGTTTGTAGGTGTACGTCCAAGAGACTGGAATCTTTGGGCTGTCCACGTGCCAGCTGGACCCTGAGCCTCAGCAGAGTTGCAAAACCTACTCTCCAGTTTTTTGGACTCACCCAGGACAACTAACAAGGAAGTGAGGATTGACAACCACCATACCAAGAAAATGAGAGTGCCTACACCTGAAAGCAAGAGAGTCCCATCCATTGGCTATAAGGGAACAAAGCCCCCTTTCAATTTAAGGTGGAGTGGACATCACCATCCTAGAATCCTCAGGACTGGGGAGTGAACTATGGACTAGAGTGGACTTACTCTTATTTTATCTAGACATATTGTGATTCTAGCAATGGAAGAAATTTCAACATTGGTGTGGAGGCAGTGGCTACTGGAGGCTCTATGGGCAGGGGGAGGGAAAGACACATGTAATGCAGGGACTTTTCAGGACTTGGGAATCATCCTGAATGGCATTGCAATGACAGATATAGGCCATTATATATCTTCCCATAGCCTACAGAATTGTGTGGGAGCGAGCATAGGCTACAATGTGAACTATGGTCCCTGCTTAATGGCAAAGCCCCATGATGCATTTATCACTTGCAATGAACGTGTCACACTAACAAAAGATGTTTATGTGGGAAGGTATGGGAGATGTGGGGAGTGGGTTATATGGGAATCCCTATATTTTTTATGTAAGATTTATGTAATCTATGCATCTTTTAAAAAATAAAAAAAAATATTAAAAAGAAAGAAAGAAAGAAAGAAAGATCTTCAGGACTAGGAGAAAAAAAAGTTGCTTACCTAAGTGAATTTGGAGATGATTGTAGATTTAAAGAAAAAAGATTAAAAAAGAATATTACATAAGAACTATACTTACGGTGGTAAAGTTGATTTCAGCAGGATTATAAATTAGCAATTCTAAAACCACTCTAAACGTACACTGGAATTGAAAAAATAAAATAAAAAGGATGTTGGGTCGTGGGAACCAGTTTCTCACTGCTGAAATTGGAGGTTAGAGATCAAAGTGAAGGAAGTGAGATGGAGGTATGTGGTACAGGATTCGAACTGGAGACTTTTATTTACCTAGCTTCAAGTTCACCGGTTCTTCCTTGTCTCTGCTCATTCTGGGAATGTGCCTGATCGAAAGTACTCTCCATCACTGGTATTGTGTCTGTTTTTTTTATTTCTGTCATTTCCATTTTAGTCTTCCTTATAGGTTCCAACTCTCTGCTGAAATTACCTAAAAAACTGTGTATTCTATCTACTTCTTCAGGTATCTTTTAAAACTTAATCATGGTTATTTTAATTTCCCTGTCAGATTCCAGTTCATGTCTGTTTTTTTGTATTTAAACTGGTATAACTTCCCTTTTAGTATGTCTCATTACTTTCTGTTTTAGACAGTTGACACTGAGATAATTTTATTATGATGATTATTAGTATGCTTGGAATTGAACATGCAATTCATTCTCACAAGCCTTTAGTGTGGATATTTGCATTAATCGAGCCAGGAGTTGAGCAATATTTGATGTTTGTTGTTTCTGTGGTTACTCTCAGTCATCACAGAATTCTGATTTCTTTAGTGATACTTGTGTTTATTTTGTGGGTTAATTTTCTAGTTATTTATTCTGACGTCTATCCTCTCTTGGGTTGGATCTTCCTGCTTGTCTTTGCACCTCTTCTTTACATTGTACTCAGAGAGAATCTGTCTTTTGCAGCTCTGCTGTGTATTCTACTATTATGTTTATTCCACACTTGTTAGCATGGTATGGGGAGTAGGAGGTAGGAGGAGTCATTTTCTGATTTTCTACTTAACCTGGTCTTAGGCAGGTAATATGAACTTAGGTCTCTGGCTTGTGGCCTCGCAAGTGTTCCTGCCCCTTCTCAGGGGTAGTTTCTTTTCCACTGTTCTTCCACAACTGCATGATTTCCACCAGGGCCCTTAGACTGCAATTTCGTGGTTCTTCTCCCTTATGTCTGAGGCTTTTGTTCCATAATATTGGTATGAAATTGGGTTGAGACATAACTTCATAAGTGTTGCCCTTCCATTCTCACAGCAACTGCCCTCTACTACATTATTGTGGTCCTTCCTTGAAAGTTTAGTTACTCCACAGAAGTCTTAGGGGAAAGGGTCTAAGCAGAGTATCAAAGGGGATGATTTTACATCCCCCAGCCAGCACCAGTGGGGATGCTTGCTCAGGATTCTCTCTGATTGTCTCTGTAAGAAACCGATGGGCTCCCAGGAGGAAACATGTGGAAGAGCATCCAATCCCCCTGTCTCTGGTAGCCTTAGTGGTTTCTCACTCCTCTTCTCGGCCATATTCAACATTCAGCAATTCATTAAGATTCTCTCCCTGAAAACTGAATCTTCTTAGAGACTTATATGGTGACAAGGGTGGTTTCTGCCACAAAAAAACAACAATCCTTTTTCTCCCTGTTATCACCTTTCTCCCTCTATATTTGGGGGTTAGCTGATTGTACTGCAACCTTAATTTTTGCATGCTTCAAAAAACTTCATTGCTTTGCAGTTTCTCCTGCTTTAGTGGGAATGAGGTGCCTGGTAGCTCTCTTCTCTACAGGACAAATAGTGTCTCTTGATTATTTTATTTTTCTTAACCATCTCATTAAATCTCCCAAGGTCTTCTAATTAAAAATGTTTCAGTTTAAGTGTGGTGTGCATTCTTTAGTGATTCCAACTCTGGGTTTTTATTTTCTTCCTTTTTTTACCATTGGGAAATCATCCCCACACTTATCTATTCAATGAAAATTAATGAAAATACATGTTTGAACTGTTCAATGAAGCTTCTTCCATGAAAAGTGAAAGAATGAAGTAATGAAAATGAATATTCTGCAGATACTCTACTAAAATAAATATAAAGAGAAGTAAACTAGTAGATTAGTTTTAAATTTCGCTATATACTTGATGCAATTTGTGATTAATTGATATATTATTTATCATCTTTCATCATAAATTATAAAATCACTCCTTCTCTTGTGGTTATATGCACACACACACATATATATACACGTTTGACTAAACTTATCATACTGTTTACTTAAAATGGATAAATTACACTTTATATAATTTGTAGCTCATTTAAAACAATTATAATATTTTAAAATGGGGAAGAGAACTTTCAAACTTAAGTGCTTGGCTTATAAGAAATATAGCAAGAAAATGATATAGGATTTTTGTAATTTGTACAGCATTTTCTTTGTATGTAAGTTCAACACTAGATTTTCATATCCTGAACAGTGGCTTATAGTGTTTAAAATCATTTGTTCAATGAATAAATACATCATTCAATTCTATATTGACACAAAATTAGAAGACCTTCCTTGATAATTACTGTGATCATGGAGATTCACCTATGGAGAGTATAGATTTAGCATTTATGTATTATATTCATTAATATTAAAGTGCTATTAATAATTTATTTCATATGAGACTGCCCACCAAATTTACTCACTTTGTTCCATATACTTGTTTACATTTTATCAATTGTCAAAGATTTATGTTTGCATAAGTGACTGTAAGATATTAGTTAATTTTAAATGGGATAAGGAATTCTGGGAATTGAAAGTTTTTATAATTTTTGTGATTTTTTAAATTAAATTGCTTTGTAAAGCACTAGGAAATATTAGAAATGGCTTTAGGACATATATATTAATGTATTATAATGTAGTTTTTCTGGCCAAAACTAGTATATGCATGTCTAAAAGTCACAGGTTTAACTAGAAAACTGAAATAACGCTTTAGATAATGTTTCTTTTTGTCTTTAAATTTATCTCCAGGGAATAATTACCAATATCAATATCCTTGTAACATAGGCAGTGCTTTATTTCCACAACCATCATTTCTCTACTTGATCAGGGACTGTTCAGTCTAACACATGCAAGAGAAATGTAGATTTAGCCATGTAGGGTATTCATGGTAGCAAGAAAAATTTATAGAAATCACATCTCATACCTTCAACGGTACAGCTTGCTTTTAGATTCCCACTTTAAATGGAAGGGGAAATGTCTGCAGAAATAGTAATTCAGGAGCCTTTAGTTAAACATAACAAATTATACATAGTAGATTATTTCTTCTTCTGAAAACCCACAGTAATGATGTTGTAAATATTGGAAAGTGTTTACAACTTGATGAAGGGAATAGGCATGAGGACACCATTGGACAGATTATTTCAGTAAATTTCAGAGAATGGAAAGATGGAGAAGTGGACATTAATATAGTTAAGAAGAGGAGCTGGAGCCTACTGAATTTAAAAAGGAACTTGGCTAAATTTGTCCACTCAAGTCTCTGTATCCATAATTACAAAATACTTGTGGATAGACAGTATACAATGAAAACTCTCACCATCAGGGAAAATGTGAAATTGTAAAGAATGCAACACAAAGATTTCTAGTTTCCACTAATAACGGCAAAGTGGGGGGGAAAACAATTAAAAAAAAGACAGTTGGTTTGGATTTCAAAACTAACCAAATATACAAAATGAATAAGAAGAGTTGGAAAATAAATATCATCAGCACCAAACCCAAGGAATCCCCTCGAGAAACAGTACATTTGAAAGTAGTAGAAATGGGCTTCCAATCTTCACCATTCTTAAGAAAATTGGCAGCTATATCTCTATCTTCATAAATCTGAACGCATGAAATAGTCTGTGTGATGTTTTCATACGTAAACACATTTCTCAAATAGATACACAGGGCCATGCTAAATATGGTAATTCCATGGATTTTGATATGAAACACACATATATAAGCTTTGGAGGAAGAATGTTGATAATTACAATTTTTTATTTATTATTTTAGTTTAGAGGATCAAATAACTTGTCAAAGGGATAGTAGAATATGTCACAGAGAGTAAAAGTAATAATGGGACTGTATACTGCTGTCTACCCTACAATGAATAAGGTTGAAGAAGATTTGGCTGTCACAAAGGCAAGGAAGAAAAATCATAATGAAAAAAATGATTACTGCATTTATAAAACAATGTAAAAGAAAATATATAAAATATAACTGGCATCCAATTTCAAAAAAAGAAGAAAAAAAGACAGAAAGAAAACAAAAAGAGAAAAGAAATAAGAAAGAAAAAAAGAAAAGAGAAAAGAGAAAAGAAAAGACTATTTTGAAAAGTGTGAGATACAGAAGGAAGTTGAGACATTGCTTGGCAAGTTCAAATCTGTAAAAATGATACAGTTTTCCCCCTACCTCCTGAGTTGGCTCCCTCTTCTGTTTTGCTTATTCTTTGCTCATTGTTTTTGCTCTTTGTCTGCTTTGTTTTTCCTTAGGAGGCACTGGGAACTAAACTTGGGACCTCCCATATGGGAGGTGGGCGCTCAACTGCTTGAGCCATATCTGCTCCCATTAATATAGTTTTATTAAATGGGAAATATAAAGCCATACAAAATACAATTTGATTATAGCAATAATTAGAATCAAAAGGAAACAAGATTACAAGAAAAAGCATAAAAGAAAGATGCTTAATATAATGAAGTCTAGCAAAGAAAGAAGTTAAAATAGAATTACAAGTAAAATCCTAAAAATCTTAATAAATTTGTCAATGTAGCATTTCAAAACAGTGATTAGGAAGACAAACATAAAAAGCTCTCTCAAAGGTCAAAAGAATAGCTTTTCAAAATGAAAAAAGAGATCTTATTAAGTGTGGAAATAATAGAGAGTCCAAAATGTAGAAGGTTAGTATTACCACAAAATAACAAGAATATAAAAGAAGAGGAAACATAGATATCTACCTGGGAAAATCAATTGTTTTAAGTAAACTGCAATTGCAGATAGAGATAGAAAGTAGACAGATAGATAGAAAGATAGATAGAGAGAAATAGCTCATGTAAAACTATGAAATTTACTATGTAATATTTATTAAACACAATAAAATTAAATATTATCAGATTGCTTTGAGGAAGTAATTAAAATGAGATATCTGTAACCTGATTTAAAACATAAACAGCATTGATTTGTAAAGAAAACACATGCATTTTGTTTACCTTAAAAATAAACATGAATTATGCAGGAAACCTTCTGACAAAGAACATTAAAAAGGGGTGATAAAACAAGAAAACATGAAAGCAAATTACAATGATATAATAATTCTGGTGGTGGTATTTTATATAATTTTTTTATAAGTTTGAGCAATACTATCTACCAGACTGTGAGCTAGGCTTTGTGAACTGAGTGGTGAACAAATTAAAGCCCCTACTTCATGATCTGATATTCCAGTGTTTGAAATGCATAATTAATCCTTGAGTAATTGTTATTAGTATGCATCATGAATAAACATTAATCAAGGTAAAGGGAAGAGAATGGTGGAGTTGCTATATAAGAAGTTATATTTTAAACAATAAAATTTTAAACAAAAAATGCCATGGTTTACACTATGATTTTCTAATTTTAAAAATATGCCTTTTTGATGATGGTGTTAGGATACATGCTAAATAAAAGATACAGTTTAACATCAAGAGTAAATTCTCAAGAGTGGCTAGAAGAACATTAATGATTATTCACAGAATGACACTTGGAATAGAAGGAAGGGAAGCCCAAAGAATGAAAGGGCATACATAAAGAACTGTGAGAGAAAATATGGCAAAATATTGCAAGATGAATAACAGTTCTGTGTTGGTATACATTTAAAATGGCAACCACCTCAAAATGGCGGATCCAATGACTCAGCATTGCGGCCTCCTCCCCCCTGCCCCTGCATTCCCCCAATAATTCCTTATTAGGACATAAGCAGCCTACGAGCCTTGTGGGTACCACCCACCTCCCCTGCCAGGAAGCCCTTTACCCAGCAACAGCTGACTGTAACCAATCATCACCCAGACGCTGCCTCCAACCAATCAGCGGGCTACACAGTAGCCCTAAACCCTATAAATTGTACTGCACTTCCCTAATAAAGTAGACCTGCACCACCAGCCTCGTCTCCGCAGCTTCTTTACTGCGTCGCCCTCCACACCGGATTCCCCCACACGCCAGCCGGGCCACCAGCTTGGGGTCTCCTCTCCCACCCAGAGAGAGAGACAAACCACAGCCTCCTCATTTTGGCGCCCAACGTGGGGCACTCCGCGTAGCTACCAGCTCACCTCGTCGGATCCGGTAAGGGCTCCGCCCGGCCTTGTGGCACGGCGGACAGAGCACCCTATGTCCACCTTCTCTCCCCTTCCCCTATTTCCTCTTTTTGTGCTTCTCCCGCTAGTTCTCCTCTTCTCTCTTAGACTCCTCTATCACTTCTACTCCCGGCTTTCCGCCTCCACTATCCCACCGATTGTTACGATGGGGGCCTTCTTCTCTTCTCATCAAGCCCCCCAAGTTAAAGCTCTTGCTACCCTTCTCGCTTGTCACCGATGCGAAGTCTCCGCTAAACAACTTCAAGTTTACTGGGACCTGCTCCTTCCCTTTAACCCCTGGCTCTCCACTGCCAATCTCTGGGACCCTGATACTTACAGACTGCTCATAGACCGTGTGGCTACCGCCATTGAGCATGAGAGCAAGCGCTTTCCTCCTGGTCTCATTCCCATGCTTATTACCATTCGCTCCTGCCTTCTCGGCGCCAAGCCACTTGATGTTTCGCTTTCTGAGTCCTCCGCCGGTCCAGAGGACGGTGACTGCGATGAGTCCGCCTCCTTAGTTTGTGAGGTTAACAACCTCTTGGAGGACCCCCTGACTCTCAGCCCCCTCCCAAACCTCTCGCTAAGATTCTCAACAACCGCCCCTCTCGCGGTCAAGATGGCGCACTTCCTCCTTCTTCCCTGCCTGAAAAGCGGAACTTCCAAGATGGCACGCTTCCTAACCTTACCCCTTCCGCCCCCTGTCCTATGGAGTTTCCTGCCCCGCCTGCGCCTGCGCCCCCACAGTCTCCGCAACCACCCTTCCCTCACTCGCTTTCTGCACCACAGTTAGGTCCCCTGCAGTCGCCGCTTGCTCCCGCGGCTGCGCTCCTTAACTCTGCCGCTCCACTTGCACCATTTGCTCGCCCTCACTCTTCTCTTCCCCCACTCCCACCCAACACCGCTCCTCCTGCCTGCACACCTCCCCCTTCTGCCTTTCCGGTGAACCTCTTTCCTTCCCCTCAACGCCCCCTCCCGTGATATCCGTATGATTCAAAAGATCTGAAGCCTCTGCGCGAGGCCGTTTGCGACAGTGGGTTAGGCAGCCCGTACGCTCAGCAATTGCTCAATGATGTTTCCATGAATCTCAACCTTCCCTATGACTGGCAGGGGGTAGCTCGTGCCATTCTCACTCCGGGCCAGTATACCAACTGGAGGGCCCATTTTCAAGACCAGGCTGAGCTGCAGTATAGAACTAATCTAACCCAGGGTGTCCAGTTTCCATTGGATGCCTTTCTGGGCTCCGGTCCCTTTGCAGACCCCGCCGCCTACCTT
>JAQZBX010074315.1:0-14770 GCA_029593785.1 Cabassous unicinctus
ATATATATATATATTTTTTTTTTTAAAGGTGCCTAGATTACCTAAATATTACTCAGAAATTACAGGGAACATGGGAATCCCTGTAATTTCCAAGGGGGCTTTTAAGAGTAAATAAGGGGAAGCGGATGTGACTCAAGCGATTGGGCTCCCGTCTACCATATAGGAGGTCCAGGGTTGGATTCCTGGAGCCTCCTGGTGAAAGCAAGCTGGGTCGTGGACTCCTTAGTGGCAGGACACTGGGAACATAAATATCTAGACCTAATGACAGATTTCTAGCTGTATAGGTTTGTTCAACGGTTGTGTGGTACAATATGCTGAATGATTTTTTTAAGTACCTAAGCTAATGCTGTTGGTTACAAAATGACTGCAGCATGAAAATAATCTCTGACAAAGGACTTTTTATCCAAAATATATAAAGAATTCTTACAATTCAATAAGATAACTAACAAGCCAAGGTTTTAAATGGGTGAAATATTTGGACACCTCACCAGAGAAGACATGTGAATGGCCAACACACATGGAAAAATACTTAATATCATTAATCATCAGGGAAATGCAAACAATACACACCAGTACACACCCACTGGAATCAGTAAAATTAGAAAGACTGGCAATACCAAATGTGGCAAGGATGTGGAACAACTGGAACTCTCCTACTGCTCTTGGAAATGTAAATAGGCACAGCCTCTTTGGAAAACTGGCAATTTCTTAAAAAGTTAAACAAAGATCAAGTCATTCCACCTCCAAGGTATTTACCCAAGAGAAACAAAGACTTGTATATGAATGTTAATAGCAGCTTTATGCACATTAGCCCAAAACTGGAAATAACCTGAATGTCCATTGATAGGTGAGTGGATGAACATCCATACCATGGAATACTACTTAGCAATAAAAAGGAGAAAACTGATACACACATTATGGATGAATCTCAAAATAATTATAGTAAATGAAAGAAGCCAGACGTGAAATAGTAATAGTGTATGATTCCATTCTTATAAAATGTAAACAAATTTATAGTGACAAAAAGCACATCAGTGGTTGCTTAGGGTCAGGGCAAAGGGAGAAATACACTGCAAAGAGGCATGAGGTAACTTTGGGGGACGATAGAAATGTTGTATCTTAGTTTGTCACGTTGCTATAACAAATATCACACAATGGGTTGGCTTAAACAACAAGAATTTATTGGCTTACAGTTTCAGAAGCCAGAAGTTCAAATCAAGGAGTTGGCTAGAAGGCTTGCTTCTGCTCAAGGTCATTTGCACTTTGGATGGCCAGCAATCTTTTGCTTCTTTGGCTTTCCCATCACATGGCAATGTCCTCTCTTTCTCTTTCAGGTTCCCACTGACTTCTGGTTTCTCCCTTTGGCCTTTTCTCTGATGGTGACAACCAAACTTTCCCCAAACACATGGGCACAGATCCCCACTTCAGGTCATCAGCATGCCAGTCTCATTCATTATCAGAATTAACTAGTCAAATTCGGTGCTTTTGTCAGGTTCTTATAGAATCACAGCACAGACTAGGATTTTGGAGCAAAGCTCTGCCATCTTCTGCAGATAACTACTCTCCTTTTGAGAAGCATCTTTTGGCCTGCTACTAGGCCTTAATAGAGACTGAACACTTAACCATGGGCTAAGCTATTAAGCCAAGTACAACAAGACCTGAGCTACCCATCACGAATTGGGTGTTGTCTGACCCACCAAGCCACAAAGTTGGGAATGTACAGTCATTCCATCATTAAATGGAAGTGGTATATATGAAATCAGGCTCAAGCAGTCCTAAAAGCACAAGTAAGTTACATAAAGAAGTGGCCCAAATGCCCATGGCCTGCATGCCTGCCATGTTACCTTCTCTTTCCCTGCCTGCAGCTTTAGCCTCTTGGGGAGTCCCCTACAATAACTGACCGAGGAAGAGAAACTCAAGCCTGGTTTACAGACAGTTCTATACCACCCAAAAGTGGACAGCTGCAGTACTACAGAGCCCCTTTCTGGGATATCCCTGAAGGGCAGTGGTGAAAGTAAATTCTCTCAGTGGGAAGACCTCCGAGCAGTACAACTGGTAGTTCATTTTGCTTGGAAGGAGAAATGGCCAGAGGTGCTTTGTATACTGACCCATGGGCTTCATCCAATGATTTGGCTGGATGGTCAAGGACTTAGAAGGAACATGATTGGAAAATTGGTGACAAGAAATGGTCTGTGGGAGAGCTACATGGATAGACCTTTCTGAATGGGGGAAAATATGAAGATATTTGTGTTTCATGTGACTGCTCACTAAGAGGGTGATTTTAATAATCAAGTTCATTGGATGACTCATTCTGTGGTACCAGTCAGCTTCTTTCTCCAGCCACTCCTGTCATGCCCAAAGGGCTCATCAACAGGGGCCTTAATGACAGGGATGGAGGTTATGCTCAGAGACATGGACTTCCACACACCAAGGCTGACCTAGCTACAGCAGTGCCCAATCTGCCAGCAGCAGATTATCCCTGCAACTTTAAACTCTGCTGGACTCAGTTCCAAAGGGAGGAGTACTTTCAATGGGAGACACAGCAATGATTTCATTGAACTGGAATTTAAAACTACCACCCAGCATTTTGCCATCCTCATGGCTCTGAATCAATAGGCAAAGGGAGGTACCATACTGGTTGGGTGATTGATCTGAATTACCAAGGAGAAATTGGACTGCTACTAAAAAATGGAGGTAAAGAAGAATATGCCTAGAATACAGGAGATTCCCTAGGACATCTATTAGTACTACCTGTGATTAAAGTCAATGGAAAACTTCAATAACCCAATCCAGGCAGGACTACTGAAAGCTCAGACCCTTTAGGAATGAAGGACTGGGGTCATCCCATCTAAGAACCTCAACCAGCTGAGGTGGTTGCTGTGGATAAAGAGAAAATGGGAATGGGTAATGGAAGAAGGTAGTTATGAATACCCGCTACAATCACATGTCCAGTAGCAGAAATGAGGACTGTGATGGTATGGTTACACTAATGTGTCAACTCAGCCATGTAATTGTGCCCTGTTTCTGGTCAAGCAAGCACTGGGCTAATTGTAATCCAAGGACATTTATGAGCTTTAGTCATCAGTGAGTTTACTGCATAGATGGCTTATTATATCTATGATAAACCTGGTCTTGAGATTGCCCTCAGCAATGAGTGAATGCCTTAAAAGGGAAAGTGATTTCAGCATTCAGAGAGAATTTCCCAGCTCGTCTTTGGACAGACATCTCCTGGAAACTCAAGGACCTTCACTGGACTTTCATCGGAGCCCCTCGTTTGCTGCCTGCCTGTGGGACCTGGACTTGTGCATCCCCACGGTCATGTGAGACTCTTATAAAACCTCATACTATTTACAGATATCTCCTGTTGATTCTGTTTCCCTAGAGAACCCTGACTAATACAGATGGTTATGGGTATTTCTTCATTTTGTTAGCTGTTTGTATATATACATAAAGCAAATATATTTTCCTTCCCTCTCTTATCCCCTTATCATATAAGATGAATTAACTTTATGCCATAGTATTTAAGTTACATGAGTTCAAGGATAAGCATATCACCCAAAGTCTTGCATCTTCTTCTGGGAAAAAGAACAGTACACTTTTTATTATATGCAGTTGTACTATGTTAGGCTAAAGTATGACTGTTATGTCTTTACCTGGAGATTAAGTATGGTCTAAGGAGCTGTGTATGGGTTTTAAGTAGACAAGGAGTGGGCTGTGATGGTTAATTTCATGTGTCAACTTGGCTACATTATGGTATCTGGTTGTCCGGTCAAGCAAGCACTGACCTGCTTGTTACTGTGAGGGTATGTCATAGATAGATCTACATCATTAGTTAGTTGACTGCTTCTACAATCAACAAAGGAGACTGCCTCAGCAATGAGGGGAGTCTCCTCTTTCAGTGAGTTGTAGGTCTTAAAGTGAGAATGGAGGATTTCAGAAGTCAGAACAATTTCTGACTTTTCTTCAGCCAGGTTCTCCTGGGGAATACAACTTCACTTTCATTCAAGTATCCAGCATGTGGCCTACACTACAGAGTTCAAATGTACCAGATTTCAGAATGACCTTTGTCAAAGTTTCCAGCTGGCAGCCTGACCTACAGAATTTGAACTTGCCAGCTCCCATGGTTGCATGAGCCAATTCCAATAATAAATCTCTGTCTCTCTATATAAACACACATACACAACCCCATATCCTATTGGTTCTGTTTCTTTCAAGAATACATTGTGTCTTGATTTTGGTGGTAGTTTCATGGGTATATATAACTGTCAAAAGTCAATGAATTGTTCTCTTTAAATGGATACAGTTTATTGTACATAAATTATTTCTCAATAAAGTCGATAAGAAAAAATGGTTGCAATATGTTTTGTCTTTATTGGTTTATAATATCACACAATAATTTTCCAAAAACTTTATACCATGCATTTTTTGGTGATATTGAAATGTTCTCTTTAGTCAAGTATTCTCCAGGACAAAAAGAAGTCATTATTCTTGCTATATTACTATATGGTACCTCTAGGGTGTCTGAAAAGTCAGAAAACATGTTAAACAGGATGTTAATTACATTTTAAAATAATATGCTCATTGTTTTTCTTCAATCTTCAAACATCTTTTCACGTGAAATACCTTTAAATTTAAAGCACTGGATTCAGTAGTTATCTGAGCAAGTAAAATAAATTCACTACAGAGCATCAAAAACCTTGGAAACATGGAAGAAACGGTATATTTATTTGTATACAAAATATGGCATTCGACATTACTGAGTGCTTCCTGTGAGTGAGACCCTGTCTGAAGAACATATATTCACTTAATTCTTATAAACCTGTAAGGAAGATATAGTATTATCTCTTTGAAATGGTTAAGATGAGATTATGGAATTTGCCCAAGGTACACAGGTAGTAAGTGGCAGAGATGGCAACTGAATTCAAGCCTTCTGCTTGCAATATTTGCACTCTTAACAACTATGATATAGTTGTTTCATAAATCAGGGGAAGCAAGAGCTTTAAGTACTGGCTTTACCTCTTACAAGTTTTCTGATTTGTCAGTTCTCCTCTAGGACTCAGGATCTTCATGTGTAAGAAGGGTGAGGGGTGTTAAACACCTCACCTCATAGGCCTACCTTGGGTTTAAACAAAATAATGGCAGTACTGCAGCTTTTTAAACAAAATAATGGCAGTACTGCAGCTTAGCACAGTGTCTGCCACAGTAATGGCTCAGTACAGAGTTACCTGTTATTATTAATACTGCCTCCAAATCACAAACACCATAAGAATAAGATGTTTAGCCTGCATCAAGAAGCAGCATATCATAGTGGTTAAGTGCACAGGCTCTCGAGGTCAAATGTTCCCATTCTAATGCCACTACTCTCTGGTTGTGTGGCCTTGAGAAAGCACTTAATCTCCTTGTGCCTCAATTTCCTCTTGTACAAAATGAGGATGCTAGTACCTACCTGATAAGTCATGAGACATGCCTAGAACAGTGCCTGGCACTTGGTAAATGTTCAAATTATTACAAGCCTCTGCTAAGGCAAAGGATTCGTTGTGCACTGAAGGGATTATATCACAACTGTGGATTTAATTATCAATCTAGTTTCTCTCCCAAGCTATAATATGGAGAACTATAATTTTTATTAAACTTTAGCAACTGACTAGCAGCTATTGGGAGCATTTGGAGAAGTCATATAATATCTGAAAACTTGAATTCAAACACATGAAACACAAGTAATCTCAGTTTGGACTGTTAAAAGTGAATACAAACGTAGTATTATCAGTCCAATATAGTGGTGACCACCCCTCTACAATGCCATAGGTCAGTGGTTCTCAAAGTTGAGGACTCATCAGAATCACCTGGACAGCTTTTTGGAGGGTTTATTACAACAGGCATCAGAGTTTCTGACTCAATAGGACTGGGGTAGGGCCAGGAATTTTGATTTCTAACAAGCACCCTGGGTCATGCTGGGGCTGCTGATCAGAGTTCATACTGGGAGACCTACTGAGGCAGCTGGCCCTGACAGCTGATAAGCAGAGGCCCCAAGGTAGTTTAACTGTTAATTAAAACCAAATGTATACCAACTTACAATTGGGGGACAATAAATATCTTTAGCACAGTGTTTCCCAAGCTTGACTGCACACTGGAATCATCTGAATTAAAAACGAAACAAAAACAAAAACACCCCACTGGTGTTCATGTCTCGAGATTCTAATTTAATTAATCTGGGGTAAGACCTGGGCATTGGGGATTTTAAAAGGTCCCAGGTGATTCTAAACAGTTGTGCAGCACTGTCTTAGAAGGCTTAGTAAAGAAAAAGCCTTTTTCTCCTCATCAATTATTCCGGGGGCTTTTAATCTATATTTGCATTTTATAAGAAAAAAACTAACATTAGCAGAATAGATATTTAAATATCAGTCCCATAGGTTGTCAGTGAGCTAGTGGTAAAAGTTTTTGGCATTGGTTCTCAACCCTGGTTGCACATTAGAATCACCTTGTGCATTTTTTTTTTTTTTTTAAATACCATGCCAAGTGCTTACTCTCCAGTTAATTTTTAAATGCTACTCAAGCTCAGAACCACGGCTTTTGAGGTTCAAAGGAACATAGCAGCAAAAAATAAAGAGCCAACTGTTTGTAGAACACTAAGGAAAATGCACATCGAAAGTATGCATTTACAAATCAAACAGTTATGTTGACATTTCAGTACTATTAAGAAAGGGAGTGATACTAAAATGGTTTCTCTCCCAGACAGGGGTAGTATTTATTTATTTATTTATTAAAGATTTATTTATTTATCCCCCCCTTGCTGCTTGTGCTTGCTGTGTCCATTCGCTGTGTGTTTTCTCCATGTCTGCTTATCTCCCCCTTGCTGTGAGGTCCCGCTGTATCAGCCCACCGCGCCGCACGGGCTGGCCTGCCCTCACAAGGAGGCCCCAGGAAGCGAACCCAGGGCCTCCCATATGGTAAATGGGAGCTCTATCCATTGAGCCACACCCGCTTCCCTTGGGGGTAGTATTTATTAAATACTAAGTTTTTGAAAGTGCAGATGGAAGAATCTGCAACAATGCTAATGATTAAAGATGATTTCACATAAATAAAATTGGCGGTACTAGAAGAAAATAATTTTCATTTTTGCTACCACTTCAATGAAAAGGTGCAAGTGAAAGCTGCAAGGGGCACGTCCTAGAATAGTGATTTACAACTGCAAGAGGAAGAAGGTATTGTCTAAGGAAGTTTTCCAAGTAGTTCTAATGTGCTGACTCAGGTTGAGAATTTCTATCATAGAGCCAAGGGGAGGGGACCATTCAAAAAGAAGGTTTAGAGTAGAAATAAATGTCAGAGCCAAACAGATGCCTTGAAGAAAGACTTGCTCTGAATGATTCTGCTTAGACACAGGGCTGGGAAAACTGACAGCAACTGTTTCAAACACTAAATATACCATTAAATCAGTGCTACTACCTTTAGACATTTGCGTTCTATGATCGTTATTTGATGCCCATTACCATTATTGATGACATTTTAACATTTAAAAACCCCTAAGAATTTTATAATATATACAATTACTCTTACCTGTTTAAGCAAATATATACAAATATTCCCATGCCCATTTTCTAAAGAGGTACATTCCACTTGATGAAAAAAGTAATAGATAGCAGTGACTGTCCACCAAAAAAGAAACCAACAGAGGGTGTTAAATTTTCCTGAAAGATAGACTCCAAACAGATAGAGGCATTTTGTTATGTTCTATGCAAAGTAACTCAGTTCTTCAAAAAAATAAAGTAAAACAAAAATGAAACAGGTCCACATTTAAGATACAATATGCAGATCCCCCCCAAAAAAATAATGAATAAAGATGATAAAGGTAAAAATGTATTACTTGAAAAAAACTTAAAATACCTATGAAATTATTGGACTATAAAACTTAGATTTCCCTACAGTCAAAATTTTATTTACAGGGGGTATGCACTGGTTATTTGTTGGAAACCTATTTCAAAAGGTCAACAATTAAAATAAATGTTTTATTTCTTTGTTCCATTAATACTAATTTATAGGATCTTTGTAGGTTTTATTGACAGAAGGACATATCTTGAAAGTAGGAGCAGGGAAAGGGGAGTAGACGCTCAAGAATAAATTATTGAGAACAAACTGTAAAACTCAACTTCACTTATGACACATGAGTAGAAAGGGCAAACCAGCCTTCTTCATTTTGCTTCTCAATCTGTTGAAGAGAGATGCAGAAAGGATTTAGAAAGTAACCAGACTTAACTTAAAACAACATGGGACCACTCAGGTTTTATAGATTATTTAGACCAAATCCATACAACCAAAGTTATCCTATGCAATTGAACTGTACTGGAAATTAAATTGCTACTATCAGTTTTATTCTCTAAAAAAGACACTCCCAAATAACTGATTACCTGGTAAAAATGAACTTCTCAATACGAAAAATTAAGAGCTCTGATTTAAAAAAAAAAAAAGGATGAAACAGTGTTTAATAATATCATAGGTACAACTTTAAAAATGTCAAAAATAAAGTTATTTGATGATAGAAAATTAAATTTGTTACTAAATCCAGGAACCAAGGGTAAATGATATAATATAATTTACTTTGAAGCTTTTTTTGAATATATGAAATAGCAAAGGGCAAATCTTCTAATCTTGGGCACCTGGGATATCTGAGCCTATTAATTCATTTGGGCTGTAAATACTCAATGTTTATTGAAACACACAGTATTTAATCTAATTACTGAAGTCAGTAATAAGAATAACAAGATCCCTCCATATCGGATAGTTGTTGGCTCAAGTCTGCAAATTTAATTTTTATGATTTTAAATATATCCTCACAATTTATTATAGCCAATGAAATGATATTTTACTGTATTACCAATGCAGAAAATGCCTTGCACAAAAATTTTGGATAAGATGCTTAGCTTCTATACATTAGTAAAGCAAATCAAAACACATGAAGAAAACTAAGGGCTGAGGGGCCCAATATCTCTCCACACTTACAACTCATCCAATGCACACAGCTGTGTGTCCTGCCACACAATTTGGAAAACTCTGCCAGTAATTCTCAGTCATTAAAGACTGTTGAAATCCTATTAAATTTTATCTTATTCCTTGGCTACCCTAGAAAATAAAAGAGATATATGGCTTCTTTGTCTAACGAAGGTGAATTAGTGTGTCTTTTCTTCTGATGAATTTGTATCATCTTTAGGATAACCGAGAAGTAATAATTAAGAATGAATATCAGCCACCTGTCACCTTCACCCTCCTGCCCTCTACACATATTTCACAATTACATTTTATCAAGTACCTTTGCTCTTTGATTGACAGGTGTAAACTGTCCACTTCCTGAGGTGGCATTTAATGGAGAACAGGAATTACTAGTAGCTCCCGAAGATCTATATATGAGAAGTAAGAGAGAGAAAGCTGTGATTATTAACCTTCAAAAATTATGTACAACACTGATGATTCTCAGTACGGCAAGAGCTCAAAAAGGAATGGCTTAGGTCCAAATGAGTAAATTATTTGTAACATATGTTTACCAACCTATAAGTTTTTATCATTAAAGGAGAAAACAGATGTGGAAGGGTGAGGGAAGAAGGTCAAAGCAGAAGAGTAATGAGACTGGGAGCAGCACAGTGCAGTTGTAGCATGCAGGTTAGAGGATGAAGAGCCAGATATGTCCTAGTGTCACCATTTACCAACCATATGACCCATCTAAGCACACCACCCAATTAGCTCCATGAGCCTCAGTTTCACATACTGTAAAAGAGGAAAATACTACTTGTCAATTTACCCACTGTCTCATACATTACCTCTTAATTTTGTAACCCATAAAGCACTTAACGTGTTATTATCCCATTTTTTGTTTTCAGTAGCCAACCCGTGCTTTTCTACTTAAGGTTTGTTCCTCATGTCCTCTTCTTTTTTCCCCAAAAATTCTCCTCTCCAATTACTTTCTTTTCTCTATAGGAGTGAGTCTGTCTGAATCTAAGCCAGATATTATATACTTCTTTTTTTCACAAGGAGAATGAAAGACATACCACAATCTTCATTTTTTTAAAGCAACTATTTACACTGTAATCCTACCTTCTTGTATTTATCCGACCAGTAGGAGAAGCGGTACTGCATTTTGAAATTTCTGGGGCTTCTGCTCCTGGAATTGATACCTCAATTGTCCTTTTTCCTCCTTCTAAAATATAAAAATAAATATTAGTTTCATTACTTTTCACTGAAAAATTAAAACACAGGTTAATTTCTGTCTTACTGCAAACTGCACATTATAAATGTGGGGGGTTTTCTCTAAATTTTTATCACTATGGCCCAATGATACACTTGACAGATTTTTTTCTTTTAAAGAAACTGTGAGACAAGAGAGTTCAGTTATCACTGTCAATTAAGTAGCATGCCATTTAATAGAGAGCCAGACTCTTCAGACAAGTGTTACATCAGATCTGAAAATGAAAAGTGGAAATTAAGAGCCAGTCCTGAAGACCTTGAGATCTTTGTCAAAAGCAGCTTAGTTTTTAGAAAGAAGAAAAAAAAGGAAAAAGAAATAAAATTTCTTTAGTGATTTAAAAAACTTTAAAATCTATTACATTATTTGTGTTACTGAAGACATTAAAGAAGGAGAAGAAAGTTGGCTGAAAAGCTCATATGGTCAAGGACAAGTATAATTATATACATTGCCAATTTTTCAGAAGTAGGTAATCAACAAATATTTACTAAATATCTACTAATGAAAGACTTTATGCTTAAAACCAGTAATTTCTGGGCTTTCAGAATTGATGAAATCCACTTAATTTTATAACTTCATTCCTCAATTATTCTAGAAAATCAAAGAGATTTTGCATGGCATATGATTTATTTCTATTTTTATCACTAAGGCCCACAGGGGTTCCTGTGAAACCAAGAACTTTACCTAAGAAAAGAATACCTTGGAGAGATAAGCATTGGAATGGAAAAAATACAGAACTAAGAGTTAGGAGACTGGGTCCCAGTTGCAAACTCACCAATTTGCTTTGCAACTTCAGACAAATCACTTAACTTCTTTGTGCCTCAGTTTAGTTATTTATCAAATAGGTATAATATTAGCCCTGTCTACTCTGAGGGTATGGTGAGGATTGAATGAAATAAACAGAAAAGAAAGCATTTTTTAAAATTTTAAATAACCAAAACAGAGGATGTCACCTGTAATCACAAAGTCTTCTTAAGGATGATCTTTATTTTCCTTCTTTGTACTTAGCATTAACTGACATTGTATCTTAACATTTACTTATTCATTTACTGCCTGCTCTCTAACTTGAGTGCTGGAGCATTTGAGCTGGGCAGTGACTTGTTCTATTCAATGCTGTATCCCCAGCACCCTGAATACGCCAGGCACATAGTAGGTCTTCATAAATATTTGAGTAACTTAATTTATTCATTCTACTCTGAAGTTGCCTCCAGACATTGTGACTATGAAGAACAGTACACAACCTTGTCATTTAAAGAAGGTGAGAACAAGAGGAAGGGCCCTGGGGGAAAGCATTACCCATCATTTCCCAGTAATTTCCAAGAGTCTACTTTCTGGGTCTGTACATTCAAAATGTAAACAATTTCTAACTGAGGGAAACACTCTTATTGGCAGATGCCTTAAAGGTAATCTACTTCAGCAAGCCACAGGACCAGTGAATTCCTCTAAAACACCAAGTGCTCCCTATGCTTGACCACCTCAGGAAATACTCCACTTACTAAAGGAGAGATTTTTCTATTCCTGAAAAAATCTTTTCTTAAACTGCACCAAAATCAGCCTCTCTAGTCTTCATGTAGCGCTACCCCTAGAGGGTCTTAATAATTTAATCTTGACTAAAAAGCAACTTGAGATAAAGTTCATTTCAAAGTACCTTTTTGAACATGAATACTATTACAAGTAAATTTTCAGTTACTATTCTATTATTTAGAATGCCCTCTATTTCTCACATTCTTAAATGTAACAAGAATATAAAGCTTAATTTATAAATGAAAATGTTGCTGGGCTACAGATATCAAATTTAATGGTTTTAAAAAAGTATTCATTTGTAATTTGTTGCTAATGAAATTCTAAATTATCATTTTGATGCTTACATTTTATATATTAGTGTAGCATATGTACTAAGTGAATTGTTCACTGTCATGGATCCTATGTAAGGCAAATTAGGAACCCAGACAGCAAAGAGTAACAACTGCAGGCATCATGGGATACCTGTCTTCTATTATATATCTGTCACATATTCTGTTTCTTTCTGTGTAAAATTGAAGATATTGGAATAAATACTGAGATTTCTTTTGGCTTAAGATGAACTCACAAAATCAAGAAAGTGAAAGCTTTCATATTTCTAGCTTTGAAATCATGTCTTTATGACCAACCAGTCCATGCTCTCAGAGGTGACTGAGCAGGTGATACTGGTAGAGAGGAAGGATTCAAACAGGCAAGTTTCTGCTGCTCTATCAACTGCTGTAGTTTTCCACGAGCCTCCATACTCTGTCGATTCAATTCTGCAATCCGTTCCTCCATATTACTTGGTACTAGAGGTTGTGTTGCTGGAAAACTCTTTTTTTAAAAAAAAGAAGAAATACAAATTCAATATTGGGAAAAAAAAATGCACACAATTTTGATAAATTCTTCCACTGCAATTTTGACTTTGTAAAAATAAGCTTTTCCACTAAGTATCAGCAAGTTAGTAGTCACAGCCCTTGCTAAACGCAAACCTGAAGAGTAGCCAAACAGAGTTCACAATTTATTTCACTGAAAATAAGGGCTAACATAAAGGGATACTAGCCCTTCTACTATTGTTGCCATCTAAGCCCCTTGTCTATGGGACAAAGCTTTCTTGTGTCTCAGTGTTCGTTGAGCTTCACAAAAGATCATACAGGCATAGACTTCTTCTGGTGACCCTGTGACTAGGCCATAAACCTATTAACGACACATATGGGTTTGAATCACAATATATAAAACAATAGAGGATCTACTACAGTTGAAATAGATGTTTCTATAATCTTCAAACATACATCATGAATTATTTAGCAAAGATTTTTGGAAGTCTTATCGCTGCTTCTGACCATGTGTCAGCCTCCCCATGCCACTTTTGGCTTAAAATATCTGATGCAGTAATGATGGTTAGAAAAGATGAGAAGTAGAGTGAAAAATAGCCACCCAAGGAATATAACATAAGTTTAGTTTAAAAATTCCCAGGAGGAATGTACTTATGTTGTTCCTAATTATTTCATTTATCTAAATACATCCAGGTGGAATAAAAAAAAAAAATCTCTAATACAAACCACTAATTTGTAGTTTATGCCCATGCGGGGTGGGGAGGACGGAATGATAAGCAAAACTGTAAGAATTAAAGAACATTTTGTATTTCTAATTATAATAAAAAAGGCAGTAATGGCAGCTATGTTAGACTGCTCACTCCAGCCTCATCTATATACAAATTAGAAAAGGAAGCAAACTCAATATTTAACTCTGCATCCTTTTTTAAACAAAGAGTTGCCTGTTTCAAATCATCTTCAAAACTCTGGAAACAAAAATGTCTTCTAATGACTCAAAATTGAGACAGTTCTTACTTACATACACCTGTACCATGGCTGCTGCTTACTCCTAATACTTCTTGACTCTTCTTCTGCAGCTCCTGTCATTACTATTTCTGACTCAGTACCCAGATTGTCTTTATTCTCCATGAGCCACTGCTGACAGAGGTGGCCCTTACTCCTTCCACCTTCCCCTAACCTTCTTCTCTAAATCCCTAGATCCACTGTTGTTAAAGATCTTATGGAAGCAGTCACCTCAGGAGCCCATAATCCATGAAGCTGTCCAGCTCCTTCCCACTGCTAAAACACTGTCTGTTCCCTATCAGAACCCCGCCAGGAGCCATTTTGATTCAAAAAGGGGTAAAATGAAGTCTCTTCTACCACTGGGACAAGCATGAGGAGGTGTGTTATAAACATTCCCAGCTAGAAATTAAAATCCCTGTTCTTCCCACAAACAATGAACTAAATAATGCTTAAGTTACCAGGTTAGCCCATAAAGTTAATTAAACTCACAAAATTTCAGCATTATAATATGGACTAGTCTTATGGGCATCAGAAGTACACAGGTCCTACCCTAGACCTACTCAATCAGAAACTGCAGCTCAGCAAGATCCCCAGGTGCTTCATATGCACATTAAAGACTGATTTTAATAATCCTTTAAAAACATCAGTACTATAGGAAAATGCATTGTGTCCTAAAAAATTAACTGTTCGTGAGCTGAGGACCAGTCATACACAGTTCTCTTTTCTGAGCCACTTTTAAGAGTAAAAGCACTCACACTAATGTAAGATGTCAATAATAGGGGAAATTGTATGTGGGTGTATGTGTGAGGGGAGATTATATGGGAATCCCCTATATTTTCAGTGTAATTTTCCTGTAAATGTGAATCTAAAACTTCTCTAAAAATAAAGTTTAATATTGAAAAAAAAAAAAAAAGTAAAAGTACTTTCAATTAAAATGTATTTGTATGGCAAACTTCAAATAATGTTAATTCTACATTTTATATTTAAAATTTCATTCCTAGCTTAATTTTAGCTTTCCTACACATTTTTCCTTTGTCCTATTTTCTTCATTCACTTGTATTTTATTTTATCTTGTTTTATTGTATGTGGAGTACAAACTGATAAATAGCTTCTACCCTATTTCAGGACAAGGACATACCAAAGCATAAGCCATCTAGTGGCAAACTCAAAAATATCCAGGGTCACTTCTGGAAAGAAGTCCCTT
>JAQZBX010074316.1:0-14774 GCA_029593785.1 Cabassous unicinctus
GTAATTTTAAGTAATAGTTTTCAAGTAATGAAAGAAAAAGAAAAATTTTTGTAGTCTTAGAAATTGAACAATATTTTTTCCAAATCCCCTACATTTGTTTCACTTTTAGTTGCATTTAACTCTAAATAATTCTCCCACTAAAAAACCATGATATATCATCCCAGCAGTCTTCCTGCAAGTAACTCTGAAGGCAGAATTCAAATAGGTTTCTCCATCTGCCTTCTAATTTGTGTGAGATATCTCTTCCGCCCAATTTCATCTATCAAGCACTGGAAAGCAAAGGATACTTCAAACTTATTTAGAGTTTATTACGATTTAGTTTAGTGACAGAATCTGGGGGGACCTTTAAGTAGATTTTAAGGAGAACATTGTATATCCTAGTAAGGATAATATTCCATGTAAATAAAGGTATTTATCCCTTAACTATATTGATTTGATTTGTCAACACTCACACATAGTAGGATTTGGCTCCATAAATCATTATCATATACACACATATTCCCTGTTGACATGCCCATTTTTAGCATTTTGATAGACTAGCCTAACATTTATTTGTGCTCTATGTGCATGAGGTAAATTACTTTATCCCCATTTTGTAGATGAGGAAATATGTTTAAAGAGTTAAATCGTTGCATTCGTTTAAGTCCTGTGGTATTCTCTTGGATTTTATCTTTGAACCAGAGAGAAGAGAAATTAATGGGAAAGAAAAGGAAAAAGTAAAACCCAAAGGAAAAAAAATGCATAACAGTTTACTGCAGCCTATGAGTGGTTATATTTAGTCTTGTGTTGGAAAATAAAAGAGAAGTTGTTTTATGTGTTAAAGAGAGAGCATGAGTGAGAGCTGTGGGAAAAAACAAGCAAGTAACTGAGGTGGGCATTGACCTCCTCCTTTCTCCTTTACTAAATGAGTCTGAACACTGGTTATGGATTGTATTGATCATATATTAAAATGACAGATGGCCTCCACATTAGCCTGCACACAAGTCTCCTAACAAAACCCATTGTAACTTGTCAGATGCAACCTAAGAATTGAACTAGACATTGATGGACAAGACATTCCACTCACCACTGAAAACATGTAGATCCTCCCTGTTTAAATTGATGCTTCTGACTTTAATGAGCTGCTATTGATTGGGTGTTTACTACTACAATATATTATTATATTGCTGCTCACAGTGCCATACTTAAGAGCTTGTAAGCATTTCTGTTATAAATCCATTTTTAGAAGCTTGCAGTTCAGGCACAATATATGCAAGTGATACGAAAATACCATACAAATTATTTTCCACAATTAAAAAAAATATATGTACCTATTTAGTAACTTCAGTTATCTGTGAATAACCAGAAAAATGAAGGCCAGAGCTAGAATATGAATTCTTTGTGTTGAAAAGAGAACTTAATATGATTTACTTTATTGAGCTGTATCATAAGACCACAAGAAATAGGTCCTAAAAATGGTGAATGGAAAAAGACATTTTGCTAGTTTCTCTTTGACTTTAAATCATGGACTATGAACTCAGAGCTTAACCTGGTTTGATGAATGCCATTATAATTAAAATAATAATAATATAAGACAAGGACTATGCTGACCTAAAATGCTGAAGAAACTGGCATCTCTTACTTTATTATGAGTAATTTTCTGAACCCTGAGAATATTTTTTAAAAATAGGCAAATATTTTCAGTTTACTTAAATCCTAAGGTGGTGACTTTGGACCACATTCTAATTTAAAATGATTATTTCCATCTTTAATTTTGACAGAAGCACCCTCTTTCTGCAACATTACCTCTATAAATGTAATCCTTTTTTCAAGCACCTAGAACATTTTCTCTCTCGCTTTAGAGTAGGCATTTAAATGTTGGCTGGATGATTTAGTGAACATATGAATGAAATGGAGGATGAATGATGGTTATGAAAATCTTGATTCTGTCTCTCCATCTCTCATGAAATTCTGAATATTATTTTAATCAGAAATGTATTAGGTTCTGCCTTTTACTTTGAAACTATAGCTCCATATTTACCTTTCTGAGTTAAAAAAGCAAAAAACTTTTTCAGACCAACTGAACCATTGATTGTGGGTACTGCTTAAGGTTCATTGTTGGGTTTCTTGGCCAAGCAACACTACACTGATGTACTCTGGGCTGCTCTTACGCTTTCAGAGGTTTTTATATGTCTACTTGATTGTTGTGTTACCAAAAAACCAAAATCAGCAACATAGCTGCATTATGCAAAATTGATAAAATTTAAACAAAAGAGAGTTTGCTTATTGCCCAAAAAAGTATATTTTTAAAATGAAGAATCATTGCATCATTCTTTGAGTATATCATGTATTTTATAATGTATTACATCATTACTACATTTTGCTAATATAAGTGGAATTTTGGTAAATCATGTCATAACAATTCTACTTAAATAAAATGTCAATATGTGCAGGAAACTTTCATTGTTTATGATCCTGGAAAAAACTGTGATTCAGGAAGAAAACAATTTGTCCTATTTTATGTTCACCAACATTTGTAAAATCACTAAATATGCAGATACTATCCTATTTGATTTTTAATGGAATAAAGTAAAGACACCATTTTATGTGACTGCAAAGCACAATACCACAATACCCCCACACACAAAGGAGTTAGTTGATTCAGACATACTTTAAGTGTTTAAAGTACATTGGGACACACATTAACTTTAATATGTTTCAGTTGACTGATTTATGTTTTCCAATAACATCTTTCAAATGACACACATATTTGCTATAATTTTAGCTCAGTGAAATGTGGGTGGTACATGGGTAGACTATAACGATACGTAATTATGCTGAACGGCATCTACAATTCAAAGAACTAGTAATTTGTACGATTCAGTAAAGGAAGAGACACATTTGGAGAATTCAACTCACCTTTCTCATGGTTATATAATGAACCAAAGACAGAGTTGGAGAAAAATTAGAGAGCCAGATACTCTGTACACTAAAATCAATGGGAGTTTTGTACTAGAAGTATCTGAGTCAGTCTAATTCTCTCCCAGGCAGATTCTGGTTCACTGAGCTATGCAGCTTTATGATTGCCACAAGTATTGAAGTTGGACTGAATATTTTTCCAGTTCTACCCACAGGCACAAAAGTTAGGCTGAACCAGAATAATCTTAATGGAGCACTTGAATGAGTGTCTCTATAATGGTCTCTTCAATTTTCAAATAATATTTAGGAAACTTTTAAGGTTTTTTCTTTCTTTCTTTTTTCTCATAGTGTGAGAAGTAATAGAAGGAACAGACTTATAAGTATTAATTCCCAAATCTCTGGAGAAAAAAAAATGTTTCCTTTCAATAATTTTGTAGGCTATGAGAAAAATGATTACATCTTCACCTTTGTGATAATACTCAACAGAAAAGTGCATTTTCCTTTGACTTATCTTTCTTAATTGTTTATATAAAGCTGATTATATATAAGTGAGTTCTGCAGCTCTCAGTTTTCCTTACTTGGTTTAAATCCCTTGAAACGCTACTACTAAGGAGCAAAGGAAAAGATGGAAATGCATAAAAAGGAAAGGAAAAAAAGTTGAAATGAAGAGCAGGGCTGAAAAAGCAAAAACTACAGGACAATAAGCCTGAAGAGGAATATGAAAAAGAAAATAGATCATGCACAACTCTCAACTTCTAATGTGCATGAAAGAAAATTGTCTTTATTAATTTCTCTGGGGTCTATACTTCCTCAGAACTTTCTACTATTGATTCAATGTTCTACTCTTAGTGTTAAAATAATTTTCTACATTTATGGTAATCACTCTGGTTAAGAATTTGACCTGTCATCTCAAAGAAGACTAATTCTTTAATTCAGTTCATTCTGAGTGAAACTCAAACTCCAAAACAATGCAGCACACCTCTCAGAAATCTGAGCCATTAGCTAGCCCACCATCTCTCTTGTTTAGAGTCAAGTATAACGTGTGTGTTTTCTGACCTTCAACGATGCTATGTCCACAACATTCCCACACTAAAAGCATTTCTAAAGAATCAAAAAGAATGAGGAAAATATTTATCTCCTCCATTGTTCTAGGATTTTTATTTTCATGAGTTGCTTAAATTAGACATGTGTATAATAGGAAACAGCTCTTCTAAGGTGTAATAAGGTGCCAAGTATACTGTTCATAAAAACTGATAAACACAAAGCATTTCACAAGCCATAACAAAACTCATCCTTTATTAGAAGTATACCCTAAGATGTGGGCATTTTCCTCCAATTGCAAGATAATACTATCCAAAGACAGATCTAGAAAGGAAACTATTTCATTACCAGTGTAAATGTATGGAAACACTTAAAAAGTTACCTTCTTGAGGAAGGTCCTTGGTCATCCTCAACGTCGTCATCTTTTTTTTTTTTACTGAAATTAAACAAATAAGAGATATAAGCTTACCTTCCAAACTGATAAAGTCCTACTGTTTTGTTCTATGTTTCTATAGTTATGGAGTCTGGAATTAAAGGGGAGCATTAATTTATAGAAAAGAGGAAGACTTAGAGAGCATCAACCTAATAAACTCAGAAATAATTCTTTAGCTGAAACAAGATACTGAGGAGTTAATATGCAGTAGCTGCATTTTATACATCAAGTAACTTTCAGGCATGAGATGAGTCTTGGTCCTTCTAAATTGTATAGTATAGAAGTTAAAAGCAAAGGCTCTAGAACAGGGTTTCTCAACCTCCTCACTACTATTGCATTTTGGGATGAATATTTTGTTGTGGGAAGCTGTCCTGTGCATTGCAGCATGTTTGGCAGCATTCCTGGCCTCTACCCACCAGATGCCAGTAGCACACCTACTCCCCCAGTCATGACAACTAAAAATATCTCAGTCATTGACATATGTCCCTTTGCAGACAATGTCCTCCTCCCCACTGCTCTAGGGTAATCTTAGCCTAATTTCTTATTTCTATGTCCTTCGTGGAGAAGATGCAAATAGTAATTGTATTTACTTGATAGAGTTGTTGTGATGGTTAAAAAGATGAAGTGCTCAGAACAGTATCTGGCATATAGTAGGTATGCAAGAAAACGTGTGATTATTATCCTGAGCAGAAAATTATGAATGACAATGGCTGTCAACATAGGGTGGCCATTTTTTTACTTGTTTGGTCACAAGATGAGTTGACATCACCTGTGTTATATTTATTTTCAGGATCATTAAACTCATTATATTGATTTCTTTCCTTTACTCTTCTTAATAATATTAAATAATGATTTTCCCTTTACCTGTAAGAACTAATAAGCCAGAAATTGCTATGTGAATAAATTGCTTAATTTTATGTGGAAAAATTCAAGACTAAAATTTATATCATTGCAATGGATGAGCTAATTTCTTTCTTCCATTTCTAATGAAAAGGAAAAAGAAATTTGAATTTAACATGTCAGGACTAAGATCACATACTGTGGAATTTAACTGCAAAATTGGCTCTCTGATCCTGGCAAAATTCCCAAGTTTATTATTTAGATTTTTCTAAGATTTCTTTTTAATTTAATTTCCAGATTTCTGCATAGGGTTTATTTGGTTGGATGAGAAAGGACAATATGACAATGAGACATGATGGGCAAGTTAGTGATTTTGTTGCCATCAATGAACAACAATCCCCTCTCCCACCCCCCCCTGCCCACCATTAGATTAACAACCTACCATATAGAACCCACTGCATAGGTATTTTCCCCATGGTCTTTTTATTGATTCATTGCCAGACGCATGTTACATACAGGCTGATGAATTTAAGAACAGACCTAATGGCTGCTTAATGTAGCCTTGAAAGCAGCTTTCAAAAGTCATTAGGCCTGCAAAATGACAGGGTTTGCACCCTTGAGACATCATTCTACCGACAAATGCATTTCACTGAATTTTCTTTCTTAATTCATTGCAGGATTTTATGGAATTCATTAGGCCAGTATAAGTTTTATTCTGCCAGAAGGAATGCTAAACCTGAAGACAATGGATATATTTTAAATACGGTTCTGCCACTTCATAGCTGTGTGACCTTGTGCAGTTGACAAAATTTCTTGGACTCCAGTTTCCTCAAATGTAGGAAATGTTCCAACTCAGTAGTTCTCAATGGGTGCTCCTAGAACCAGCAGCAGCAGCATATCCTAGAAACAACATGTGAGAAATGCACATTCTCGAGCCCACCCCAAACCAAGTGAATCAAAATTTCCAGGAATGGGACCCAGATCCCTGTGTTTAATAAGCTGTTCAGGGGATTCTGAGCCATGATAAAGTTTGAGAACCACTTGTCTAGGTCAGGGGTCAGCAAACTTTTTCTCTAAAAGGCCAGATTAGTAATATTTTAGGGTTTGTAGGCCAAGAAGCAAAAAGGATATTATGTAGTTACATGTATAACAAGAGAGAAAACAATAGACAATATTTAAAATAAAATAGCTAATAATTAAGCACATTTTAAAATACAGATCGACTAATGAGAAGAATGGAATCCTTGTTTGAGGAATTAATATTTTGCTTAAACAGGGATCCTAACATCAAATCGATTATAAAAATAATTCTTAGCTCTTGGGCCATACAAAAATGGATGGCAGCTTGGATTTGGCCTGTGGACAATAGTTTGCCAACACTTGATATAGAGAATCTCTAAAGTCCTTTCCATCTCTACCCTTTTATGAGTCAACCTTCATCAATGTTAAAGTTCCATAACCATCCCTGCTTTTTTCCCCCTCTGTTTAGATAAAATTAAGAACCCAAATTACAAATCCTCACATTACCTCCTCAACCTAAATCCATCCACCATACCCTGAAAACGAAATGAAAAGTGACTAGACAAGATAGAAAGCACAAAATGAATTATTTTATGCCTGGGCTAATTTCTTCTAGAGTGACATCAAATACTAACTTTCATAATGGTTTTATAGATAGATTTTAAATATGGCATGGTATCTTACCATATTCTTCATGAGTTCTTTATGGTCTGTTGGGGAAAAGAATGTTAAAAAGCCAACCCTGCTTAAAAGATTTACTGAAATAAAACACATCAAAGTCATGGGTTCTAAATAAGATATATGCAGGAACCTATTATCCCAAGCAATTAACTATTATCAGACTCTGAATAAGATGTATTATTTAAACTCTCTTTTATCCATCCAGGTGGGAATACTAGAAACAGATATCTTTTTCAATCAAAGTTTCCATCTTAAGTTAAAACAGAGTGAGAGTGCAAATTAGTTGAATCAATTCATTTGCTTTTGCCGGAAGCTTGCCTCCTGCAATTAATTCAATTGACTAGTTTAATTTCTTTATAAGTTCATTAGGGCATTGATGGGGATATGATTATTCAGTTTAAACATCACTTGGGCTCCATTTTCTCTAATCCCCTTGACTCAGAACTACTGTGCTGCCTCTATTTGCTATATCCCCTGCCATGTAGAAGAGCCCAGTCTTCCCCACAAAGTATGCAATTAATGTAATTAACCCACCACACTGTGGTCTGGAGCATCTCTTTGGATATTGTGCACTTGTGTTTCTGGTCAAGAACAGAGCTGAATTCCTTGGCATGGGACAGGGATGTAGGAGAAGAAAGGAGTGATGAGCTTTTGGTTTTCTGTTCACAATACACACCTAGAAAAATCCTTCCTGCGGGGTGGGGGAGGCGGGGAGAATAAGCACTTTCATTTTCTTTCTGTTAGTACTTATATTGGACATTGCAGCAAAAATTTCCAAGAGCAGATATTACGATAACTTCAAGGCACGTCTCAATTACCTGTATTTCTCCTCAGGAAGGGTGAAGGTTCACATCCGGGAAGCCTTTGTTGGCTATACATACAGTTTACTCCTTTATCCTTTTTTGATCTTTCATTTCCTAATGAGATAAAATATACACACAGAAGAATGCATAAAGTGTACTACTCTTGAGTGTGCATCTCAATGTATTTTTATATATATACCTGTGTGTTCCCAACAGCCAGATCACAAGAGAGAACATTTCCCAGATTCTGCCCAGTCAATACACAGCACAGAGGTAAACACTATTCTGACTTCAAATACCATAGATTTGAAGTGTCTATTTCTTACAATTTTATTGGAATCATAAGGCATTTAGTCTTTTGTGTCTATCTTTTTTTTCCCTCAAAATTATGCCTCTGACCAGATTTGTTCTTAAGTAATATGTGTACACACTGTCACAATTTGGGGTCCACAACTTATAAATCCAAGTCATTTATATTCCTGGAGAATGTGTGAAACCCCCAGTCTAGATGAATGAATGTTAATAAACTGCATTGGCTAAACATAAATAATGAAATGCTATTTCTTTTCTGCTATCTAACATAATTGCAATTTTCCCATCTGTAGAAGTACAAGTAGAGATATAACTATTTTTCTAAAACACAAATTATAAAATGGATTGTAGGTTTTGCATGTTTTAGTAATTATTGATATCCTGTAGATTTTTAAAACCTACCTAGGAGTCTGTAATGATGAATTGCTTTACTTTAAGCAAATTTATAATTTTCATCTACTTTACTCCACACTTTACGAGCCTAATTTTTCAGGGTTCATTAATTCACTTTCCTCTGGTGGCTGTTATATATTGTTTTGATTTCACTTCATGTAATTTTTTTGTCCTCTAATCTATACTGTGCTCCTTTGAAATCCTTGGTTCTTATTTAACTCAGTCCTCCCATTTTTAACTCATTCTCTTCGCACAATATTGCTTTCATTTACCTTCCCTGGGTTCAAGCATGATGTTTTCTTGCTCCTTTACCTCATTCATCTCATTAAAAAAAAAAATCTACACCCCACCCCCCAAACTCAGTTTCCCTAACACTCCTTCATTTCTGTTATTGGCCCTGTCATCCTGCCAATTCTCCAGAATGACTCACGGAACTCGTCTTTGACTCCCTTTAACCTGTCTTCCCAGGGCCACTCGTAATTCATGTTCTCCTCACCAGAGACCTGATTGCACCGATGATCTAACATGCCTGCCTGCTCCACCCTCTCCCAGCTGCAATTCACCTACAATAGCTGCCTACACCTCAGATGGCACCAAGCTGAACTAACTGTAAACTTATGTCAGTATTTCTCCAACTAAAATAATGTTTGGATCGATTTTAAAGGAAAAAAAAAAAAAATCCCATAGATCACTAATGTCAACAAATTATTTTCCCTATAGTATAACATAAATTTATGCTAGCATAAGCCTATGTGTAAAATCCTTCTTCTAATAGATCTCATGTAACCATATAATCAAACAGATTATCAGTTAATACTAACAAATTATGAAACTAATATAATTCCAATGAATACTATGAATGAAAATAAATACCCTCCCGCTGTGTGACTATTGTATTAATTGCTACTCTTTGTACTTTGGCAGGCTTAAGAAAAGTGTCGGGAGGATTGCATCACCTCATAGAGCACAATAGTAGGGCAGGACTATAAATAATACTGTGTACTGTGAGGTGATGTAATCCTCCCGACACTTCTCTTCATGCAAATCATCCCCAAACCCTCATGCCTTCTATGTGCTGCAATATTATTTACCTTCACTGGGGCCAAATACATCATTTACCTCTTAAGTGCACCTGGGTTCTTTTCTCATTAGTTTGCTAAAATTAAAACAGTGTTACCTGATTACCCAAGCAATGAATGCTAAGCACAACACAAAAGAAATAATCTTGCAATTCTCAGATAGAAAGCTGGCATCCAGATGACAGAAAATATGTTTACATTAGATTTTAAATTGTTATTTAAATGAAAACTCAAAATGTGATGTGTCTAAAAATATATCATAAGACTTCAGTTAAAAAGCACTGAGCTAAATGATAATATATTGACTATATATTCAGACCCAAATAATCAGGGAGACCCTGTTTTCTTGATGTATGGAGGTGTATGGGTGTCTCTTGCCTCATTAACTAGATTTTTATTTCCTTAAAGACAGAAACACATTTTAAACTCCTTTGTGCTTTCAGGCTCTAGCCCAAGGCCTTGAACAAATTTATCTTCACTAAAAGTTCTGATTGATTGATTGATTATCGAGTTAGTGAATGCCCTCCATCACTTGTTTCCCAGCTCTCTGCCTTCTCCCATAGTCAGACTTGATCCCCTTTAGCTTACTCTTTCTCTTAAAGTAAAACTTTTCCACTTTAAATATGCATCATGAAAATTCTCACAGTCATTACTTTGTTCATGATATCCTTTTCATCTAAAATAACTTCTCTTATGATTGTATCACTATATTCCATATTTCTTAGCTGAAGTACAAACTGGTAGAAGGAACAGACTCTATTCTGCTGTTTTTGTGTCCTTGAAACCCAGAAAATGGAAGGAAACAGATAAAAGGCCTTTAATATACATCCTTTTGCATTTTCACTCTTGTTGTTTAGACCACATGCCTTCTTCCCAGTAACATCTATAAACAAATATATATGTAGTCATGGAATACAGTATTAAAGAAGAGAGATGTCAAGACGACTTAGACAGTGAAGAAACATGGCCCAAGAGTTAGAAGCTGGGAGTGGCGTCAGAACGCACATAGTGAAATCTCAATAAATATAAGGTATTATTGTGAGACAGACTCACAAACTTCTACAAATCCCTGATGAAAGGAATATTCTATTGGACAAAAACCTCAATCTGAAATTCCAACATTTGTCTTCTCAGCTCTCTTTCTCCTACTGAGAGTACTCAATTTCTGTAACATCTCTAAATGTGAAGGAAAAGTTATTATGTAAACTTCAGTTTGTGTTCAACTTATGACCCCACAATTGGTTTTTAATTAGCTTTTATTTTTAAATATTGTAGTTTCACATGTAGTTGTAAGAAGCGATACTACAGAGAGATTTCATCTACCCTATACTGTTTCTTCCAAACCTAACATCTTGCAAACTATAGTACAATATCACAACCAGGATATTGACATTGATATAGTCTAGGCACAGGACATGTCAATTACCACAAGAATCCCACTTGTTGTTCTTTTATAGCCACACCTACTTCCATCCCTCTCTAATCCTTCTTAATACCTGGTGTATTAGTCAGCCAAAGGGGTGCTGATGAAAAATACAAGAAGTCGGTCAGTTTTTATAAAGGGTATTTATTTGGGGTAGAAGCTTACTGTTACCAGGCCACAAAGCACAAGTTACCTCCCTCACCAAAGTTTATTGCCACGTGTTGGAGCAAGATGGCTGCGGACGTCTGTAAGGGTTCAGGCTTCCTGGGTTCCTCTCTTCCCAGGGTTTGCTTCCCTCTGGGCCCAGCTGCTCTGTTAGCTCCACAAGGCCAACTGTAGACGATTAGGCAAATGGCTTGCTTCTCTTTCCGGGGCCTTCTCTCTTTCATCATGACCAATCTCCTCCGTATGCTTACTTCACGGGGCTCCAGTCCAAGACTCAGCATCAGAACTCCAACATCAAAACTCCAACTCTCTCCTCTGCTCTGCCATGTAGTTTTATCTCTGAGTCCCCACCCACCAAGGGGCAGGGACTCAACATCCTACTGAAGAGGCCCAATCAAAGCCCCAATCATGACTTAATCATGCCTAGAGGAACAGACCAGTTTATAAGCATATTCCAATTTCTGTTTTTGGAATTCATAAATAATGCCAAACTGCTATACCTGGCAACCACTAATTTCTTCCCTATTTCTATAATTTGTCCTTTCAATGTTGTTATATCAATGGGATCATATTTTTTGTAAACTTTTGGCAGTTGTTTTCTCTTTCATTCAACATAATTCTCTGGAAATTCCAAGTTGTGTGTATCAATTGTTTATTCCTTTTTTATTGCTTAGTAATATTCCTTGGTAAGTATGTACAACAATTTCTTTAACCATTCACCTGATGAAGGACATCTAGGTTGTTTCCAGTTTTTGGCTCTTGCAAATAAAGCTCCTGTAAACATCCATGGAAAAAGATTTTTTCTATGAACATAAGTGTTCAATTTTCTGGAATAATTGCCCAGAAATTCAATTGCTGGGTCTTATAGTAGTTGTGTGATTAGGGTTTTTTAAAATTTTGTTTTGTTTTGTTTAAGAAATTGCCAAAGTGCATTCCAGAGTGGCTGTACCATTTTATGTTACCACCAGCAAAGTATGAATAATCAAGTTTCTCTACATCCTTACCATCTCTGGTGTTGTCACAATTTGTTTTGTTTTGTTTTTGATAGATTTCTTCTGATTTTCTACATAGATAACCATGTCATTCACAAGTAAATAAAAACTGGCAGTTTTATTCTTCTCTTTCCAATTTGTGTGCCTTGTATTTCCTTTTCTTCTTCAGAACTTCCAGCACAATTTTGAATAAGAGTACTATGAAAGGATAATCTTGCCTTGTTCCTGATCTTAGGGGGAAAGCAGTTAGTTTTTCAACACTATGAATAAAACTAGTTGAAGGTTTTTGGTAGATGCTGTTTTCAAGTCAAAGAAGTGCTCCTATTTTACTGAGAATTTTTTTATCATGAATGTGTTTTAATTTTTTTTCAAATGCCTTTCTGCAATTGATAGGATTAGATGATTTTGCTCAGTAGCCTGTTGTGATTTACATTAATTGATGTGTGAATATTGAACCAGTCTTGCATACCTGGAATAAACTTTTCTTGATCATTGTGTAAAATTCATTTTATATATTGCTGAATTGTATTTGTTAATATGTTGTTAAGAATTTTTGTATCTATATTCATGAAGGAATAATGGTCTGAAATTTTGCTTTGTTTTGTTGACCTGTCTTTGTCTGGTTAGTGGAAATGTTTTATTCTTTCCTATTTTTGGAAGAGAATGCATAGAATTGGTGTTAATTCTTTAAAGGTCTGGTAGAATTCTCCAATAAAACTACCTGGAGATTTCTTTTTTTAGAGATTTTAATTATGAATTCAATTTTCTCAATAGTTATTGGACTATTTAAATGAACTCTTTCATACTGAGTGAATTATGGCATTTTATGGTTTTTTAATTATTTTTATTTTTTTGAGGAGTTGGTCCATTTTGCTGATCTTGTCACAATTATGTGTACAGAATTGTTTCTCTTATCCTTTTAAAATCCTTTTGACATCTGCAGGGTCTATACTGATATCCCCTGTTTCATTCCTGTTATTGACAATTTCTGTTTTGTTTCATTTTCTGGCAGTCTTGCTTGTCTTTTTCAAGTAGAGTTTTTTTGTTTGTTTGTTTCACTTATTTACTCTATTGTTTTTCTGTTTTTGCTTCATTGATTTATGTTTTTATCTTAATTATTTCATTTCTTCTGTTTGCTTTGGATTGAATTTCCTCTTCTTTTTCCAAATTCTTGACGTAGGAGATAGAAATTGACTTGAGACTTTTCCTCTTTTCTAATACCTGTATTTAGTGCCATAAATATCCCTCTTGGCACTGCTTTAACTGTACCCCACAAGATGTGATATGTTGTGTTTTCATCTTCTTTCAGTTTTTATTTACTGTTATAGTTCTTATTTTCCTGACACTTGCTCTTCAACCCATGGATTATTCAGAGGTATGTTGTTTGGTTTCAAGGTGTTTGGTGATTTTCATGTGACCTCTGTGATTCATTTATGGCTTGATTCCATTTTATTGGAAGAATTTACTCTGCATTATTTTAATTCTTTTAAATTTTTTGAGGTTTATTTTATGGCTCAGGATATGGTCTAATTTGTATATGTTCCATGGGTGCTTGGACAGAAAAGGTGTAATCCACTATTGTTGGGTGGAATGCTCTGTGAATGACAATTAGATACTGCTGGTGGATGGTGATAATGAAATCTTCTACTTCTTTGCTGATTTTTTTTTAGTAGTTCTCTTAATTTTGGGGAGATGTGTGCTGAAGTCTCCAACTTTCATTAAAGTTTTGTCTATTTCTACTTCCAGCTTTTTAATTATTACTTCACCTATTTTGCAGCTCTGTTATATGGTACATCCACATTTGGGATTGCTATGTCTTCTTGAGAGACTGATATATTTACCGTTACATAATATCTTCTCTTTGCCTCTGATAAATTATCTTTGTTCTTAAATCAGCTTTATCTAAAATTAATGTAGCCACTACCACTTTCTTTTTTTTTATTAAAAAAAAAACTTTATTTCAACTTCAAAAACTAAAATAACAGACAAATGGCAACTTAACAAATTATGTGAGCATTACTTTAAAGAATCCTGTACAAGCATGTTTCTCTTATTTAATCCTAAAATCAAACTCAATTTTTTCTCTGGTGTTCTGAAAGGTGAATAAATGAACACAGATTAGTTAAATGACATGCCCAAGGTTTCCTTGTTAATGAAGAAAATGAAGGGGAAAAAAGCTTGATCATATTCACATCTCATAAAACTAAATCCTATATTCTTTTTTTCACCTTTAGCATTTATATAGTACCTTCTTTGCCTTTGCTAAAAAATATTATAATATTATTGTTAACTATATTCTATAAGTTACATTAGTTGTATTTTTCCCATGTATCACCATATTTTTAACACCTTTTAATAAAGGAACTTTCTTTTGATTAATGTTTTCATGATGTATCTTTTTCCATTCCTTTACTTTCAATATACCTATATTGTATTCGAAGTTAGTTTCTTGGAGCCACAGATAGAGGGTCTTGTTTTGTAATCCACTCTGCCTATCTCTGTCTTTTAATTGATGTATTTACAACCTTTTATTTCATATAGTTATTAATATTTTAGGGATCAAAGCCATCTATTTTTTATTTTCTGTATTCTTCCATTTTTTGGTTTTTTGTTTTCTGTTTCCTGCCTCCCTGTAGGTAACTTGAACAATTTTTTATAATACCATTTTGCTATATCAGCAGTGTTTTTGAGTAT
>JAQZBX010074317.1:0-14773 GCA_029593785.1 Cabassous unicinctus
CTAGACAATACAGATGTGATAGACAAATTCCTTAAAACACAAGAACAGCCTACAATGATGCTAAAAGTACTAGAAGACCTGAAGAAACCAATCACAAGTGAAGAGATTAAAACATTATATATAAAGAGATACTACCACTCAAGAATAAAAAGAGAAACTACTCTATTAAAAATGGACAAATGTCTGGAACGCACAACTGTTCAAAGAATAAATTCAAATAGTGAAAAAAAAATGAAAAAATGGTCAACATCACAAGTGATTAGCAAAATCCAAATCAAAACTACAATGGGGTATCATTTCACACCTTTTAGAATGGCCACTATTAAAAAGTCACAAAACTGCAAGTGTTAGTGGTGATGTGCAGAGATAGGAATGCTTATTTACTGCTGATTGGAACACAGAATGGTACAGCCACTGAGGAAGAGTATTTGGCAGTTCCAATGGAAGTTAATTACAAAATTGCCATATGGCTCAGCAGTGCCATTACTAGGCATATTCACAGATGAACTGAGAGTGGTTACACGAACAGTCATCTGCACACTGATTTTCATGGTGGCATTATTCACAATTGCCAAAAGATGGAAACAATCCAGGTATCCATCAATCGATGAATGGATAAACAAATGGTGTGTATGCACATGATGGAAGATTATGCAGCTGTAAGAATAAATGAAGTGATGAAGTGTTTGACGACATAGATGAACCTGGGGGACATTATGCTGAGTGAAGCAAGCCAGACACAGAAAACAAATACTGTATAATTGTGCTGTTATGAACTAAATATATTGTATAAACTCATGTAGTTAATAATGAGAATGTAGGTCATCAGAAAATAAAATAAGTGTAAAGAATGGAAAGCTGAGGGCTAATCTGTGCAGAAATGATAAAAATTTTGTAGATCTTTTGAAATGAATAATAAAGGTGAAAACATCCATAATCCATTCTTCCTTAACCCTGCATTTACCCCTGAAGAAACCAATCAAAAGTGAAGAGATTAAAAAACTATATTTAAAGAAATACTACAACTCAACAATTAAAAGAGAAACTACTCTGTTAAAAATGGGCAAACTTGTGGGAGGTGGGGAACATGGGAATCCTTGTAATTTTTGTGTAACGTTTATTTAATCTAAGCATCTTTTAAAATATAAATTAATTAATTAATTTAAAGAAACTGGAAATTTTGACACATACTCATGATAAAAAAACATTCATAAGATGCTGTCTTTGTGAATATCAGATATTGGACTTACCAGACAGAGACTAAAGTTATTATAAATACATTCAAAAACCCTGGAAAACCATAATTAAAGGACTAAGATAAAGTATGACATGACTCATCAACTAGTAAATATCAAAATAAGGAAATAAAAGTATAACAAATGGAAATTTTGTAATTGAAAAGTACAATAACTGAAATGAAAAATTAATTAATAGTACTTGTAACTGTTTGCCAATTTGATGTAATTATGAATTCCTAAAATATAATTGGATCATGCTTGTAAACTGATCTGTTAATCTGGGCATGATTAAGTTATGATTAGGGCATTGACTGGGCCACATCAGTAAGGCATTGAGCCCCACCCCTTGGTGGGTGGGTAATTGAATATAAAAGGCAAGGCAGAGAACAGAGTAGAAGCAGTCTTTGAGAAGCAGCTTTGATGTTGGAAAGAAGGCCCCAGGAGAAGAGAAGCAAGCCATTTGTCTGATCGCCTACAGCTGACCTTGTGGAGGAAACAGGAGGTAAGCCCAGAGAGAAACGCAGCCCCAGGAAGAGAGTAACTCAAGAAGCCTGAACCCTGGGCAAATGTCAGCATCTGTCTTGCTCCAACATGTGACAATGGACTTTGGTGACGGAAGAAACTTATGCTTTATGGCCTGGTAACTGTGGACTTCTACCCCAAATAAATACCCTTTGTAAAACCAACCCATTTTTGGTATTTCACATTAGCACCCCTTTGGCTGACTAATACAGTACTCAATGAGATATTTGAGGATGCAAAATAATCAATCAGTTGACTTGAAGATAGATGGATGGAAATTACCCAATCTGAAGAAACGAAGCAAGAAAAATGAAAAAACAAAAACAGACAATTGTAATACCATCAAACAAATCTACACAAAATAGGAGTCCCAGAAGGAGAGTAGAGAGAGAAAGCAACAGAAAATTATTAGAAAAGATAATGGCTGATAATCTCCCAATTTTTATCTAAAACATTTATAAGCTATGCAAAAAGCTAAATGAAATCCAAGTAAAATAAACAAGAAGAGGTGCACACCTATGCACATTATGATCAAACTACTGAAAGAGAAAGACGGGAAAATTTGAAAGCAGCAAGAGAAAAATAATTCATCATATACAGGAGAACAGCAATGTCATTAATGGCTGATTTCTCATCAGAAACAACAGATGTCAGAAGGCATTGGGATGGCATATTTAAAATGCTAGAAGGAAAAAAAGCCTGTCAAACAAGAATATTTTTTATGAAATATGTATTTATTTTTATGAGTTGTATTCAGATATAAATCGCATATCATCAAATTCACCCATTTAAAGGTACAATTCAATGAGCTTTAGTATATTCACATATGTGCAACAATCAGCAAAGTAAATTTTAGAACAATTTCATCACTTCCAAAAAGAATTTCTGTACCTGTTATCACTGTCCTATTCCTCTTGCTCCTCTCCCCATGCCTAAACAACCACTAAACTACTTTCTGCCTCTATAGACTTCACTATTCTCAGTATCTATTTAATGGAATCATATAATATGTCATCTTTTGTGACTGGCTTCTTTGCATGATGTTTTAGAGATTCATCCATGTTGTAGCATGTATCGGTCTGTCATTCCTTTTTGTGGCTGAATTGTGTTCCATTGTAGAGTTGTGCTACATTTTGTCTGTCCATTCATCTGTTGATGAACTATGAAGTTGTTTCCACTTTTGGCTATTAAGAATACTGCTATAAATTGTAATGAATGTACCACACTAATGAAAGATGTTGTTAGTATGGAGAAATGTGGCAGGCGCAGGGAGCAGGACATTTGAGAATCCCCTATATTTTTATGTAACATTTATGTAAACTAAATATTTTTTTAAAAATAAAAATTAAAATATATATTTAAAAAAAGAAAATAAACGGGCAAATTGCCTCTTCAGAGGCAATGACTTAAAATCTTTTATGATCTTTTCTCTATGTTCACCCCTATATTAATATATTTACATTATATATATTTATATTGCATATTTATAAAAGATATAGATGTCTAAAATATATTATCATTAATATATGATGAAATAAAATGAATCCAGTGATTTTAAGTTCCTTATTTAAGCCCATAAAATGACCTAGAGAAAGATACTAACCCTGGATGATTCTCTTATAGAATGTAGACAATGTATGGTTTTCTTCTGAAGCATACATCTTTTCCTACACTCACCTCATCATTGATCAAAAATAATCTAAAAGATAGATCATTCTTGCTCACTAAATAAAGATGGTACCTTTCAATTTGCCCTGTTCATTTACATGGTAAGCAAGAGTTTGAATTTTCCATTTAAGCCTGTCAAAGTTGCTTTTGCTGGAAATTTTATATGGACTATCAAGCAAGATTTTTAAAAGCCTCTAAAGCTCAAGAAACACCTTACCAATGTTCACATAAATTCTGGTGAAATCTTCTATGCTCAAGGTCTCCAAAATATCTGGAGAATATAGGCCTTTTTCAAAGTTACCTGTAATCCTGGGAATTCTGTCAGTTTTCCTGAGAGAGCTTTGCCATAGAATGTCATTTCATAGGCCATAAAATGTCAAGTTTAGTTGACAGTAGAGGTTTCTGATAATACATGAATCTGGATATCTGTAAATAAGAATTATATTTTATTACCATCGGATGTCTGCAATTTACTCTTTTGTAAACTAACTTTACTAAAATCACAATCAGATGATTCATGAGTTTCTTCTGAGATCTAGAGAAGGCACAGTTTTTCAAGTATCCTTGCATGCTCACTACATCAAAGATTTCCCAAGTCAATAATATTAAAGAGGATAAATGGGTGCTAATTTATAAATTACTGGCTTAGGAATTAATGATCATATTTAATATTTAAAAATTTATATTACAATTATTTAGAAGACAGAATTTAGAGAATCATAAGATTGTTGCTATATAAATAGATATAGAATACTCAATGAGTATTTTTACATGTGTGCACATTATATCCCTCCATGAAATTCCACATGATGAATCAGTCTTAATAGAGAGATAAAGAAATAAACCAATAGATGGTGATTTTGAAAGATACATAGATAGAAACTAATTACCAGAGTATAACCTTGGAATTTTGGTTGAGACTAGGGTAGATGTATTCTACTTCACTACACAAGTAAATTACCTAAAGTTTTGGATCAAAACCAGATATAATTATAGCTCTGTCATTTACTAATTATATATATTTGTGTTAGCCAATTTATTTCTCTGAGATTTCAGCTTATAAATGGAACAAATATAAAAAAATAATGGTCTTTATAAGATATGTAGGAGGTATTATATAGTGGATATTTAGTATGTGCCTGGATGGAAATCAATATTGAGTTATAACTATGAACTTTACCATCTTTGTATCATCTCTGTCACCATCAACATAATCAACATCAATTTTGTTCAAACACTTGTGATCCATAAGATTGTACTCTGATTTAGTTTTCAATGTTTTCTCATATAACTCACATTTTATTTTCACAAAAGCTCTGTCAGTTTTACTGGTGTAAATATTATTATCATTTCATTGAAGTTTAGTATGTATACAAGAAGAAAAATGAATTAAAAAAGGCATTTGTTAAAAGGATGAATCATTTTCTGTTGCCACAATTTGTTAGGGAAAAAAAACCCCATGATTCTACAGCCAAAACACATTCACTAATCCTATGATTATCTGCATTATTTGCTAGAGCATTTTTTATTTTTAAGAAATACTTCATTTTACCATTGACATGTGATTGTAGCCATTTTTATTAAATTTACTATAAATTTTATTTTATATTTTCATATAAATATATAATCTCCAGATATTTAATTACAAAGATAAATTTCTTATAAAGCAAACAGCAATAAGAAGCAGCAAAAAGAAAACCTAGGACATCACTGTGGGGACCCAGGGCCCCCACTAAGTCCTCAGCATGTACCAATCTGCATGTCCTAGATATAAGTTAATGGTTAACCCTTCCTAGAAGGGAAAGAATGTATATGTGGTATCATAAAAGATAATCTTCCCAAAGCAGTAAATATCCTTGGCAAACATCCTTCCTACAAGTGTAATGAAAACATCACCAAACCCCATATGTATGTCTCATATGATCCTAGCAGAAACTCTGTTCTCACACCCTATAGAATGTTCTTGGTCTGAAGCCCCTTATATAACCCCTCATTTTCCCAACTCTTTGTAGAGTGCTGTCTTCATTCTCTGGAACACTGCCATAGCACAGACTCTTCTGTCTGTAAGTCCCAATAAAGCCTATGTCTGACTAAGTGCCAGGGCATTCTTTGTTTCCATGGTGCACCAATTTGTGTCTTTCAGGAGTTGGGTTGAATCAATTGTTGAGCAAGGAGGCCAAAGGACCACTGGCATACCATACATGGAACTCAGGAAAAGGAGGATCTGCAGGGGAAATACTGTGTAGGCTTATAATGTCCATATTGAGATGGGCCACTGTCCTTCTGGATGAACTGGCTCTTCCCAGAGAATGTTGGACACCCTAAATGCTCTGGCCTGATACTGGCAGTGCTACAGCAGGTAACAGAGCAGTTGCACATAAATAAGGAAAAGGGAGACTGCCAGATAGCCATGGATATAGCAAGGCCCCAGTTAGGAATCTTGCAGGTGGCTACCAAGGCAGAATAAGTGGCAAATGCTTCTCTGTGCCACTCAGACAAAAAGTTAAAACTAGAAAGTGATATGCACGTAGAACAGGCAGAGATGAAGGTGGCCAATTTGTTTTGAAGTAAAACTTAATAGAAACTGTAACTAAGAGTTCAGATCATTGTATAGATGCCTTTATATTATAAAAAAGCAAAAGGATGATATGTAAACTTGATATAACTGGGTGGATTTAGTCTAGACCTACGCTGTGACAGTAGGTCTAGACTACCTTTGTTTATGGTTACTTCACCCGGTGTATGTTGCTATAATAATTGTAATTCTAAACTGAACTTGACCTCTGCTTATGGTTATTTCAGGACTGGCCTCACCTTTGTAATGGTAACTAATCTATACTCCCCTGGTTGTATCCATGTCAACTTCTGTTCCCCATGGCTTGGGAGAAGGCAAATTTGGGACACCTTTGGCTCCAGTCCTTCCCCTGGTGTTAATAAACCTGCTTTTTCTCATGTCCATAAAAGTGTGGGCTCCAATTTACCTTCTATGGGAAAGAGCCCAGAGGGACTCCATAAATTTTGAGAAGATTGCTGCTTGGTGGAATCCTTAGGCCTCAGTTAGATGTCCACTCTTCCAATCCAATAGCTGCTGGAGACCTGCTATCTCCAAGGAATGAAGATTGGGGGACCTCCTACCCCAAGTATCAGGATCCTAAAAGTAGAATTTCATAAGACAAACCAGTTTTCCCTGAGACTTCAATGGCCTCAGTGAGTAAATACTGGAATTGGTGTTGCTCATCTGAGGCTGTAAAAGTTGAAATGAGAAATAATCAAAGCTCTAAAGTAAAGGAAAATGATGTAAATTGTCTTTAGAGGATTGGGAACAATTTGGTTATAAACCAATAATTAAAAATTATGAAATTCTTGTGTAAAACTGTCTAGTCAGAGTGTTCATTAGAAAAATCAGAAATGCTCTTGAAAGAGATCTTTTGAATATAAAGTTACATTATGGTTAAACTTATTTTGTAAAAGAATGTAAATTATAAGTAATTTTAGAGAACTGTGTTTTTGTGTCTATCTCTCTATTTGTGTCTGAATCATAGTTTGCCCTGTAATATCCCAATTAAATCTTTTAACAACCTTAAAATCAGGGTAATTAATAATCCAAATTTCAAATTTCAGTAAGTAATGGGAAAGTATTTGAAAGCTATGAAAATATCTTTTCAAAATTATGATTAAAACAAATTAAACAATTTTAGTATATTCCAGGACCTGGCAGTCAGTGTGCTTTTAAGGTTATTCACAATTTTAGAATTTAATTAAAGGAAAGAGGTTTTAGCCTCCTGTGGAGGAAGGAAGAAATAATAACATCTCTTGTATAAACTATAATTGTTCCAATTTTATATAACTTGCATGTAATCTCCCTGGTTTATGTGGATACTAATAAAATAAGGTAGTCTTAAGTCTGTTAAATCTTTAAGGTGATGAAAATTGTAAGGTTTTTGCTAATGAAATTACTACAAACCTCTTTTTAAAAAATGTTTTTGCCTAAAGTGAAATAAATAGTTTTATTTTCTACATAGAACAGAATGAGAGATGTGAGACCTAAATGGATATAGAAAGAAGTAAAAGGTTTGTGGAAGTGAATTTATAATCAATTCTGATTAAAATTTAATAAGTTTGTTTAAGGGGATGTGTTATTTCCTAAAGTAAGATGGCTCTTTTCTTAAAATCAGGGTGGAGATATGTAAGACAAGGCTTGAATGAACATAGAAAGTTGTAGAAGGTAGCATTAAGTAAGAGAATGTGTTTCATATAGGTGAAATTTCTTTTGAGATGAAGTAATATAGCCTATGTGTTTATGGCTGGTTATAGGAAGTTTGCAGAGGCATTTTCAAAACTGAAATATTTAAATGGCTAATTCTAAGAAGTCATTATTAAATAAAAAGCTGAATTAATGTTACTAACAAAAAGTAACATGATAACAGGGAAACCTGTCTGATGCCATGCCAATCTGCATATCAAAGTAGGGGTAGGGGAACAATAATCATAATTCCTTTGGAAATTTTATTTCATAAAATAATGGATAAAGTAGTTTTTCATATACTGCTAAAGTAAAATATCTGTTAATTAGTGTAATCATGGTAAAGGTATAGAAGTAAGAAGTAAAGTATTAAAAATAATTAAGTATATTTAATATGTTTTAAACTGCATTGGAAGTACTTAGAAAGTATATAAAATTTAAAAGACGTAAACTTCAGTATTGCCAAACTCTCTTGTGCATTCAAACCAGGCCCCAAAACCCTGCATGGTGCCTCTCCATTTCAGTTATTGGCTAGGCCAGTAACTAAGACCCCTAAAACAATAAATGTATCTACCACATCTCTGGACATGCTCCTGAATTAGATAGAGAGTAAATTACAGTTTTGGACTTCTGTAGCCATCAGTGTTGGCTCAATATGGCCAGATTTACAATGAACATTGCCTCTAGACTGGCTATGTTTCATAGTGCTGAAGGGTGCTATGTACCAGGCTGGTGAAACAATGGTGCTTCCCTCCTGGTGCCAATGGTGTTGCAGCATTCTGGCTGTGTGAAGGATATAACAATTCGATGAATAATGACCAGAGTAATGTGAATAGAACCTAAACACACACAATTAGCATTAGGGTCTGCTCCCATGGAGACACAAGAAGTATGGTATTGCAAACTAGGGGCTTAGATCTATTAACTGCAGCTCTAAGAGAAACTTGTGCATTGATTAGTGCATTGATTAGTATTAAGTGCTATACCTGATGAATATAATATCTCTTTTATTCTAGATCATATGCAGGAGAAAATTGAACATGTTAAACGTCTTTGTAAACTTCATCATTTTCTAAGTAATTAATGACAATTCCTATAAGATGAAAGAATGGTTTTCTTAACTATTGCCTTTATTTTGCTTGCCATATGCTTATCTGGTTGCTGTTTACATTGACTTTGTGAATTTATGTTTAGGGCAGTGCTTCTCCTCATACTTCTCCTAGCTGTCCTAGGCAAAACTACTCTGTGTGAGCTGGGGGTGGCAATTTATAACAAACCCAGCAGGTCTACCAAAATCTATCCATAGAATTAACTGTATCTTCAAAATTCTAAGTTTATTTCTTCCAGAATCAACACCTGCCAGAAGAAGATATTATTCATGCTGGGATTTCATCTAGTTCCAAACATGGTACCAGACTCACCTTCCTTCAACCTCAGTAGAATAATGGCATAGCCAAAGAGTTTCATACCTGATCAGGCAGGGACTCATGCTCCTAACCAGCAGGAAGGAGCTACAGAAAAATGGCCATCACCCTTCAGCTCCCTCTTAAGAATAAGAGTGTAAACTCTCTGAGGAGGGTTGTTGAGGCAAGTTAGGAAACAGGGAAGACAGCTGGTCAGAATAAAGCCTGCCAAAGATCCTGGTTACATAGTCAGTTTGAAAGTCCAAGACTCAAAAGAAGTCCAGGATTACACAAAGCAAAGGCTTCCCTATTGGTTCCCTGAAAGCTGACAGGTGAGTGTAGAAAGGCAACTAATCAGGACAGCAAATAGCTGGCACCCTATGTGTTTCTGTGTGGACTTCCTTAGGCCTAAACTAGTTTTTGAGATCACCATAGAAAATTCAGAGAATTTAGGTGGGGAAAGTATATGATATTGGAAGCCTCCTCATAGCACTCCCTTACCTGATACTTTTTAATCTAGTAATGGAAAAGTTGCTTGTATACTACTAGACCAGCATGATCTGCCTCTTATTGTTCCCCATAAACATCCTTCTTTTTGCACATAGCACCCTAGAGAATATGTTCTACAGTGGGTCTCAGCAGTAGTAACCCATGCCCACAATCAAACTCAGTGTTGGGTTTGCACAGACTTAGCATCCTTGGGTACTACTGGCCTTCCTTGGATTTTAACTCCTGTAAATTGGACAGCATGGAATACCTTGCTGGCATGGTAGATTATCACCTATTGATAAGTTTGGAACAAGAACTTCACATTTAAGACTGAGATTCACCTGCTATCTTTCAGTGAGACTCATAATTATATTTTTCCCTTGTAAGGGAATAGGTGAATAGGTCCAGACCTTTATTAGGACTTGGTATATATAATGGTTTAGGATGGTTAACAGCTGATTCTGTTGCCCTAGATCACATCACCTCTGTCTGCACTAAATGACAAGAGGTAATTGGTGGTGTAGGGTGATTACTCCATTAGTAGTGTAATTTTAATATCAAGGCTAGATATAAAGTGTGCCCCCTGGTGGTTCTACCCATTAGCCATTTTTGTGCCAGGTAAAACTGCAATTGTCACTGAAAAACATATAACAGCTTTAGCCAATCAAATTTCTCAAGCCCTTAATGACTCAAAAGTAGCAATTTCCTTACTAAACAAACTACTCAGCTACAAAAGGTAGTTTTACAAAATAGGATGGATTTAGATATTCTCACTGCATCACAAGGTAGGACCTGTGCCCTTATTAATGTTCAATGCTGTGCATATTTTCCTGGTCACTCCCATAACATTCCATGGACTGTGGATGCAATGCTTGTCCTATGTTCAATGTAGGCTGCTAATTGTTGGTGGAATGTTGGAATTCAGGGCTCTCCCCTAAGTCCTAAGCATGTAGTCACCTGTGTGATCTAGACATAAGTTAAAGGTTAACAACTCTTCCCAGAGGGGAGAGAATGTATAGATGGTGTCATAAACTGTAATCTTCCCAAAGCAGTAAACATCCTTTTTAAAAACATAGTGAAAACATCACCAGTCACAATATGTATGTTTCACAAAACTCTATTCTCATACCCTATGGAATGTCCTTGCTCTGAAACCCCTTATATCATCCCTCATTTTCCTGTCTCTTTGTGGAGCTCTAGCTTCCTTCTCTGAACTGCCACCATAGGAGATCCTCTCCTGTCTGTAGGTCCAAATAAAGCTTATGCCTGACTAAGTGCAGGTGTGTTCTTTGCTCTCATGGTGCACCAACTCATGCACTTCAGGAGTTGAGTTGGAAAAACCACATACTCACTCTTCATTCTATGGCAAATAAAGCATGTAGAAAACAGGAAATACTCCCCTCCTGAAACATCCTGGGTGAACAAATAAAAAGTGATTGTAATATGATCCTTCTGTCTTCCAATGATTTGCCTTTCCTTTTGAATCCAAATATAACATTTATGAATTAGCACTCAGACAACTTTTTTGTCTAAAATTTATAGTGTAGGATTCCTCCTGAACAGTGTTGTAAAATGTTTAGAAGTTTAGACTTCTACTTCATATCTTCTATTTCTGAACTTCACCAAATTTTACATGTGTCATGCCATCCATTTCTAAATTGGCCACATTAAATCCAGAATCATTTAAATCATGACACTAATCTACACCTCCAAGTGTTTTACAAAATGGAATGAACACAAATGTGATAACATCACATACCGTCATGAGAACACTTCTATTCCTGAAGAATACTTTTCATGATACTTGTGCCGTATTAAAGCATTCTCAAATTGTTTGCATTCTTTCCCTTTTCTATTAGTCAGCTAAAGGGGTGCCAATGCAAAGTACCAGAAATCTGTTGGCTTTTATAAAAGGTATTTATTTGGGATAAAATCTTACAGTTACAAGGCCATAAAAATTCCAACAAAATGTTGCTATCTCACCAAATTCAGTTGCTACGTGTTGAAGCAAGATGGTTGCTGATCTCTTCCTGGTCTCTCCCCCCAGGGCTTCCTCTTCCTCTTAAGGCTCTGTGGGTCCAGTTTCTTCCCAATCTCAGCTGTAGCTTGCCCTAGGGCTTTTCTTTCACCTGCAAACTATCAAGTGAATGTCTCATCTTTCCCTGGGGCTCCAGGATAAAAAATGACATAACTGTTTTTCTTCCCTTGTGTCTTCTGGGGTGAGTGTGTATATATATATCAGCCCACCAAGGGGTCAGGGGTTCAACCTGAGTCAAGCCTTACTGATGTGGTTGAATTAAAGCCCTAATCTTAACAGATAATTTAATAAAGGACCCCTCAATTGAACCAATATAATCAAAATGGTGTCACACCCAGAAGAATAGATTAGTTTACAAACATAATCTTTCTCTTTTTTGGGGATTCATAAAATAATCTCAATCTGCCACACCTTTCTCAGTAGATTCTATCACAGGCTCTAGAAACAATGCAACTTCCCTTCTTTAACAAATCCTATTTTTCCTTCAATCTTTCCTTAATAAGATGTTTTCACATAAATTTATCTTTAAATTTTTGGCCAAATAAATTTTCGTTGCTATCTGGTTTCACTTAAATTCACACAAATTTTCTTATATATTTAATCACTTTTTTTCAAGTCACCATATTTCCTTAAATAGGGTAACTTTGAGGACAGGCTTGACTCTTATTCATCATAAATTCAGGAAAGTAGTTCATAGATAAAATAAACATTTGACTAGATTTTCAATTTCACTACATTTCATAATTATTTCAGAGTTGACAATTCACAATCACACCAGTTCTTTCCAAAATATTATTGCTTATGTTTTAAATTTAAAAAGAGTTTCATGTCTTAAAAATTTATACAAATAGTCATGAAGCCCATTCAATTTTAATTTTTAATAATATTTATTATTTTGTGTAAATTCTATATATGAAAATACATCTGTAAATATGTAAGTATTATATATAGGTATAGATTTTTTTCTCAATTTCTCGAAGTAAAATTTTCTTTTAAAATTCCCTTGATTACTGAGATTGCTGAATGTATCAACTGATTATTCCCCAAAACAATAATAAATGTTTTAATTCATTTTAACAAAAGTGCTTTTACACACTTACAGAAGTATGCATTTTCTAATATGATGAATACACATAACAATTAAATTAATATTAGCTCCTTTTACTATCTTCCCATTTTCAAATCTCACTGCTTTTCTCAGCTCACAGTTGTTCTACAGTTATCAAATGAGCAAAGTACTTCACTGAGGTTTCTTCCTTGGTATTTTTCTAACAAAAGTACATATCTATCTCTCACCCCAGGCTTGACATTTTAGATACCATCATGGAAACTCACCAGCCTCCAGAATTCCCAGTCTCTTTACCTGGTGTTTGCGTTACTTATTTTTTGTGTGACCTCCTGAGAATGCCCAGTGAGACATGGACAATGTAGAGTAAGTCAATAATAACATAAAATGGCCTCAGTAAACATTGAGGAGTACTGGTATTTCTTTCTGGACGTTTTCACGCAAATTTTCAAGTTCAATTCACAGAAGGGAAAGAAACAAACACACACACACATATATATGTGTGTATACATCTATCTTTATCTGAATATGTTTTCATAAATGTATGCATATATTAGTTTGCTGAAATTCTTGAAATTTCACACAAATTGAGAGTAATCATTTTATGTAAATGTCTTTTAAATTTTAGTATTAAAATAAGTAATGAAAAGGATAATGTTACTCACTCTGGTGGAACAATATTTAGAAAACTTGAATAATGATTTGGGTGTGTGTATTGCAGGAAATACCTTAAATGCTTTTAGATATCTCATGGTATTCACTCACTGAATAATGATATGTAATACTTTGGAAGGAGGAATATTGGGTCATTTTAAAAGGTTTTATTTTCAAAATGGTTTTCAAAATACTTGAATTTTTAAACTCTTGGTGTAGTTTTCTAAGGGTTACCAATGCAAAAAACCAGAAATGGATTGGATTTTATAATGGGAATTGATTAAGGTAAGAGTTTACAGTTCTGAAGCTGTGAAAAAATCAAGGCACCATCAGAGATGATGTCTTACCAATGGTTGGCTTCTGGCAATCCTGGGCTCCTGCCAGATGGCAAGGAAGAATGGGTAAATAGAGGGTGAGGTCAATCAGATTAATGCAGTGTTCATATGATTGTCACATATGTTCATTAATGAATTGAAGGGATGGCTTTCTTACTGATCTTTGGGTCACTGTTGATTGCCAGGCAACAAACGTACTGCTGCTGACCCAGCAGTTTCAAAAAGTCCTTCATGACAAAAATTTCTCTCTTCATGCAGTCATAGTCTCCATCCAGTACTGTCTCACAAAGTTCTTTTGGCTTAATTAGGGAGTAGAAATCAAATGATTTATAATTTTCCTGGCCACTTATCTATTCCCTGATGCTTTGTGTCAAAAACTCACTTCTCACACCTACTTGTAACTCATTCAAAATGAATGACTTAAATAAATATTGGTGGTGTGAGAAGAAAGGCTAGAAGGCATTTACTACACTTTTTATTTCTGAGTTCTCTTTAGATAAATCTTAGAAAGAAAAAAGTTTCAATTGCAATCTTAGAACTTAAATATTCCATTCTCTGTCTGACTTAGATCTATAGCTAAGGTATCCACTCTGGATGGATGCAAATAATGAAATTTTTATTTCTTCCTCTCCTATATGGTTGCCTTTTATTTCTTTCTCTAGCCTAATTGGTCTAGCTAGATGTCTGTCACAATATTGAATAACAGTGGTGACAGCAGGCATCCTTGTTCATGATCTCAGCAGGAATGCTTTCAGTCTTTCAAATTTGAGTACAAGGGTAGCTAGAGGTTTTTATATATGCACTATATCATAGTGAGAAAACTTCCTTTTATTTCTGTTTTTTGAAATGTTTATATCAAGAAAGGATGCTTTATTTTGTCAAATGTCTTTTCTCCATCAATTTGGAGAATCATGTGATTTTTCTTCTTTAGTTTATGAATATAGTTTATTACACTAATTTATTTTCTTGTGTTGAACCACCCTGGAATACCTAGGAAAATACCCATTTGATTGTGGTGTATAATTCTTTTAACGTGTTTTTGGATTCTGTTGCAAGTATTTTGTTGAGGACTTTTGCATCTATATTCATTAGAGATATTCGTGATTTTCTTTATTTG
>JAQZBX010074318.1:0-14774 GCA_029593785.1 Cabassous unicinctus
AAGGGGGAAAGGGTTTAGAATCCAGGCTCTCCCAACAATGAGTTCTTAATCAAAGAACTTAAGCTTTCTAAGCCTCCAGATTGCTCTTATCTATAAAACAAAGATAACAGACAGTAAAGTCCTTTTTTGTGTTAATTTGAGAACATGCATGCAGTAAAGGATCTAACAATGCCTAATATACAGTAAGTTTCAACAAATGGCAGCTAAAGGTAGTTTAGCATTACTGTTCCAACTAAAATCTCACCAACTAAAACCTCATCTTTGAGCCAGCGCTCAGGTTCTGAGGTCCCTTCTACACTGCAATGCCCATCACCAGCCCACGGGCACATCATGAAAGCATTTAAGCAAAGCTGTGGTGCCTCAAGGCCTTCAATCTCTTAAACTCTTTTTATGTTGCACCAGCATGCATTTAAGTATGGCATTGCACGGCTAGATGTGCAATCCAGTGATCACACCTTGAAACTCTAATTTCTGCTCAGGCAACAGCTATACAAGACAAATCAAATGTTTTCTTTCCTATCAAGGAAGGAAAGCTTAAAATCCTAAATCCTTTTTGAAAATGAGGATCACTGATTCCCCTCAGTCCCCACACACCTCTAGATCTTACTTCACAAGGCAAATAATTCTCAGTTGTTCAGTACCTGCTTTCTATTTAACTTCATGGTACTTCCACTTTTTATAAGTCACATGCTATTTTTAATCCAAATCAAGGTGACATTCGCTAAATTAAACAGAATTGAATACTGCAAGGCACAAAGCTCCAAGAAAATACCCTGAAATGCATCTGTTCAGGAAAGAAAGTAGAAACAAAGATATAGAATGACACAGAGAGTGGCAATGACACATTCAGTTGTTTGTTCGCTTGGCCGTTCATCTATCAAACAAAGATTTACTGAGTGTCTACAAGGCAACAGGCGCTGTTCTAGGAGCTGGGAGTAAAGTAGATAACAAGACAGACAAGAACTTGCTTGGCTCTCCAGGGACTGACCATCTGATTAGGGCGGCAAACATTCAAACACATGAATATAAACTGCACTGAGTGCTGTGATGGAAGAGAAGAAGGTACCAGGAGAGGGAAATGAAAGATTAGGAAACAACAGAGATCTTCCTGAAGAAATGACACTTAAGCCAAGGTGCAAAGAAGCAGTAGGTGTTGAATGGCATTGAATGGCAAAGAATGAATGGAGAAGAACTTGTTCAAAACTTGGTATATCCAAAGAAGAGAAAAGAGTTAATATGGCTAAAAGCACAGTGGAGGGAGTGAGAGAAGACAAGGCTAGAAAGAGGCAGGAGCAGACCCAAAGGCCCTTTTAAGCAGGCAGAGGTGTTTAGAACTTGCACAGAGATCAATGGGAAGACACCAAAGCTAAAGAGCATGAGTTACTTATTATAAAGATCTCTTTCTGACTGTTATATTGCAAAGGAACAGAAGTAAAGGAATTTAAAGGAGGCAGAGTGGACAGAGAAAGAGCACTCAGAAGGCCAAGGTGATAGTGGTATCAAACATGGACAAAGCATACCTCAAAGTTAGAATCAGTTAGACCTGATGACAAATTAGATTTGGTAAGTAGGGTAGAATTTTCTGGTTTCTGGCTAGTGATTAGGGGAGTCATTTACTCAAGTGGTTAAAACTGGAGCAGGAGGAATGGAGTTTTGTTTCTAAAGAGAAAAAAGCCAGCTTAGGACTAAGTCCTGAGGACCTCTGGCACTTCAAGGATGTTTAATGGAGGGAACCTCTTATGGGAAACTGCAGAGACCAGTGATGTAAAAATGAAATCATGAATGTGGAGTCACTGAAACCAAGAAAAGAGAGTCTAAAAAGAAAGGGGGAGCATCAACTGCATGAATGCTGCTGAGAGGTCCAGTCAAGACGCAGACTGAGCATGCCCACCGGACTTGGAAACATGGAGGCAGATGTTCAGGAAGACGAGGACAGTGAGGGCAGAAGCCAGATTAAGTGGAGTCAAGAACATGGTGTACTTAGTTTGCCCAATGCAATTATACAAAAGGGGCATGTAAGACAGAAACACTGGTGTTCTCCAAACAGAGCTCTTGCTCTCCAGTTTCAAACTGCCTTGGAGGCCAAATCCATACCACATGCAACTGGTTGTTCAGCAAGGAGTCAGAGCAAAGGGATGGGAGTCGTGAGGAATATTTAATCAACAAAATGGCTAGGCCTAATAAACAATCCGTACTCCACATCCCAAGAGACTGAATATTCTTTTCTAGAGGTTAACGTGGTATGACGGCAGTTCAGAGTCCAAATCTTGCTACCTCATGCAAATAATATCTCTGAATCTCTCTGAATCTCCTGGGCCTTATCTATAAACTGAGAGTGGTGCCAATGATTTCAAAGGGCTGGTGCAAGGATTAGCCAATATATGCAAAACATTATACTGTCTACCATAGAGCAAACATTTGATAAATAGTAGCCATATTATTAATATAAAGGAGGCATAGTGGGTACTAACATTAAAAGAATTAAATAGGATAATGCATACATTAATAGAAAGCTTTCACTGTTAGTATCTCCTTAATGTCCCTTCTCTTTGGATACTGATAAACACTTAGAACGTTCTTCATCTTTGGCACTTCCTTTCTAAATTGAGTAATATGTCTCCATACAGTTAACACATTCTTCACCCAGAGAGAGCAAAACAGGATTTTAAGTGAGAGCACTCTTTGCTGACAGTATTCTCCTGGCCATTTTGATGGGTCATAAGTGTAACTAAATCTCTTTAAGCAAGTCTTAGCCTTTTCGCAAGTTACTCTATTTTTACACAGAAATGGACAATTTTACCATTTGAAAACCTTCTCATTCTGGATGTGTCAAGAAATGTCACTAATTAGTATGTGTTTAATTTCAATATGTGATTTAAAAATTATTTCCTTTCTCCTCATTTTTACGTTCGTTATAGTATTTAAAATGCAATAAGTTATTCAAATTCTTGGGGAAAAAAAGAAATGGGACGATTTTATTAGGTATTGCTTCTTTTGACTTTATAAAAACAACACAGGGGGGCGGATGTGGCTCAAATGGTTGGGCATCCGTCTGCCATATGGAGGGACCTGGGTTCGATCCCCGGGACCTCCCAGTAAAATAAATACATACATACATACATACATACATACATACATACATACATATATATATATACACATATATATAGAAGGTGCACGGGCTGCCAGGCTCTGTGTGCCGGTGAGCCGCCAGGCCTCGGGAGCCATGCAGCAAGATGATGACGTAACAGGAGAGAGACGCAGGGAAGAGACAAGACGAGATGCTCCAAAAGTTCCGAAAACCAGGAACCGAGGTAGCACAGGTGGCAGAACACCTCTCTCCTGCATCGGAGGTCTCCAGGATCGAATCCTGGTGAAGACTGGAGGAGGAGGATGAGAAGAGATGGCAGGAAACAGACACAGAATTGCCCAGCGAATGGACACAAAAACAGCAAATGGGGAAGGGGGGGTTTAAAATGGATAAAGTAAATAAATAAATCTTTAAAAAAAATAAATAAAAATAAAAACAACACATACTAATTTATCAAAAATTTGAAATATATGGAAAAGGAGGGGAAACATCCACAAATGGTTGATATTTTGGTATACTTTCAAACATTTTTGGTGTATAGTCTATGGTTTTGTTTCCATAGCTAACTACAGATACAGGCAACATGAGTTTTTAATCCTTTTCTCACTCATTATACATGTTTTTCTATTTAATTATAAAATCTTTTAAAATGTTTACTTTTTTTTTTTTTTTGGCTAAATCAATTGGATATTGCATACTTGGTTTCATTTTAAAAATATTTACCTGAGTATTTTGCCCAGACACAATGCTAGGTGTTGCGGGCACTACCACAAAGAAACCCACCATCCTTGCATTCCTGGAGCTTCAAGTCAAGTAAAGGTGCCACACATGAAGTCAACAATCACACAGACATCAGTGTTGTGATGAAAAAAGCAGAATGTGGGAAGTGGATGTGGCTCAAGCAACTGGGCTCCCGTCTACCATATAGAAGGTCCAGGGTTCAATTCCCGGGGCCTCCTGGTGAAGGCAAACTAGCTCAAGTGGAGAGCTGGCCCACACAGGAGTGCTGGCCCGAGCGGAGAGCTGGCACAGCAAGATGATGCAACTAAAAGAGACACAGAGGAGAGACAATAAGGGACACAGCAGACCAGGGAGTTAAGGTGGCGCAAGAGATTGAGTGTCTCTCTACCACTCTGAAGGTCCCAGGATCAGTTCCTGGTGCTGCCTAGAGAAGACGAGCAGACACAGAACACACAGCAAATGGACACAGAGAGCAGACGGCGAGCACAAAAACAACGGGAGGTGGGGGAGAAATAAATAAATAAATAAATAAATAAATAAATAAATAAATAAATAAATAAATAAATAAATGGATAAATAAATCTTAAAAAAAGAATGTGCTAGGAGAGAATAAAGAGGCAGCTTTTACTGACATTAGCAGTTCGGGGGGTGCCTCTTTGAGGAAGTGACAGACCATTTCTGTTGTTTTTACCTGCCCAGAATTCTTCCTCATTTCCTTTCCAAAGAGCACTCTATTTTTCTGTTGGATTAGTGCCCCTCCCCAACAATCATGGCAGAGGGTTAACCATGAGACCCAACCCTAGACAATCAAACTGTCTCTCCTGGGGCTTTAAATCTTGAATGGATACTCACAAGGGCAGAAAATGGTGAGACCTGAGTCAGTCTAAAGCAAGTAATATTAAGAGTCTATTGACTAAAATAACCATACATATCCAATAATTTTTTTTTTTTTTTTTGCTTAAGTTAGACAGAATCCATTTCTATGCCTTACATATCAAGAATTCTAACTGAAACAGCTAGGAAGGTAAATAAACAGAGAAATAAGATGTTCAAAGATGAAGCCAGAGCCCTGAAAGCCATTAAGGACTTTTACTACCATCCAAATGGAAAGCCATTAGAGAGTTTTAACCAGGGGACATGTATCTGTAAAAAATCACTTTGGCTCCAGTGCAGACAATGCCCTGAAAGATTATGGAAAAGTGGGACCAGGGAGACCACTTAAGTGGCTATTGCAATATTTTAAACAAAATATTTTAAGCAGCCTAAATTAGGCAAGAATTATGGAGAAAAAAAGCAGAGGCTTGAGGACTGAGCCCCAAGGAATTCCAACACTACACCAGGATAAAGGAAAAGTGTAAGAAGACTAAAAAGGAACGGTCAAAGAGACAGGATAACCAACTACATATAATGTTACAAAAACCAGAAATAACGTTTAAATGGTATTTCCAAGTAGGAGGAAGTCCTCAACAATAACAAATTTGCTAGGAGGTCATCTAAGATGAAGGCTGAAAAACATCCACTGGACTTGACAATGTGAAAGCTACTCCTGATCTGAGTAAAAAGCAGTTGCAGATGCCGGAATGAAGTGGTTTGAAAAATCCATGGAGAATTTCTGTTGGTGGCAATATGACAGACTAGACAACCTAAAGCCCTCCTGTTACGCAGTGAATCACATCCTAACCTCCAGTCCTGTGAGTGTGAGCCCATTTGTGAAAAAGGACCGTTAAAGATGTGGTTCATTAAGCCAAACTGAATCGGGGTGGGCCTTCATCCAATATGAAACAGGAGGCAGGAGGAGACAGGCAGGGAGAGGGACGGCCAGGTAGCGGAGGAGTTATGGATGGCCGGAGTCACCACCAGAACACTACAGACTTCAGAGAAAGCACACCCTGGCTGACATCCTGAAGTTGACTTGTAGCCTCCGAAACCAGGGGCCAATAAATTCCTGTTGTTTAAGCCAACTAGCCTGTGGTACTTTATTACAGCAGCACTGGCAAACTAAAATACTTCTTAATTAAAACTGTGTAACAATGAATAGCTGATCAACGATAAAATGGAAAGACATGAATAGACATTTTTCCAAAGAGGAAATACAAATGGCCAAAAGCACATGAGATGTTCAAAATCACTAGCTATTAGGGAAATGCAGATCAAAACTGCAGTGAGTTTAACATTTCATGCCTTACAGAATAACCATTATTTAAAAAAAACAGAAAACTACAAGTGCTGGAGAAGCTGTGGAGAAATCGGAACACCCCTTCACTGTTGCTAGAAAGTAAAATGGTGCAGCCTCTGTGCAGGACAGTTTGGTGGTTCCTCAGGCAGCTAAATATAGACCTGCCATATGATCCGGCAATCCCGCTACTAGGAAAATATTCAGAAGAACTGAAAGCAGGGACACAAAGACATTTGCACACCGATGTTAACAATTGCTAAAAGATGCAAACAACCCAAGTGTCCATTCAACCAATGAATGGATAAACAAAACATGGTATATACATTCAACAGAATACTATTCAGTTGAAAGAAGAAATGAAATCAGGATGCATATGACAACATGGATGACCTTGAGGACATTATGTTGAGTGAAATAACCCATATACAAAAGGACAAATATTATATGGTTTCAACAATAGGAATTATATACGTTAAGTAAACACATGGAGCTAAACTCTAGAGTATAAGTTACTAAGAGACAGACTGAGGGTTGAGAAGGGGGAGCTGGTGCTTAATGTATGTAGAAGTTTTAATAAGGTTGACTGTAAACGTGCGGAAACAGAGTGTTGATGGTAACACACCGTAGCAAGTATAACTAACCTTGCTGATGTATAAAGGTGACGGTGGCTAAATGGGGTAGTCTAGGGATGTAAATGTCAATAGAAAGAAAGCCAAAGGATAATCCAGGGCAGGGGCTCTAAACCAGGGGTCCGTGTGAAAAGATTTCAGGGAGTCCATGAGCTTGAACTGAAAATTCAAAAAAACATTATTCTTGTGGGGATGTGTTGGTGCAGGTATGATGTATTTATTAAATAATACACAGTATAGTGTGGACTTAGTAAGGGGTCCATGGTTTTCACCCGGCTGGCAAAGGGGTCCGTGGAACAGAAAAGGTTAAGAACCCCTGATCTAGGGACTGAATAACAGAGAACTCAGTGGTGGATGAGGACTGTGGTTAATAGTACAAATACAAGAATGTTCTTCTATGAACTAGAACAAATGTATGTTAATATTACAAGGGATAAAGAATATGATGATACAGGGGGAAAATAAAACTAATGTAACCTATGGTCTAGAGTTAACAGTAATATTGTAATATTTTTGCAGCAATGGCAAAGAAGATACTATATTAATGCAAAGGGCCAAAAACAGGAGATACAGGAATTTTCCTCTTGGAACAATGAATAGCTGAGCCCACAGTATAGTAAGGGCAATCCCTAGGGATCAAAATGAAGAGGAAACTTAAAAACTTAAGCTTGAACAGGCTGCCCTAAAGGAGCCTGCCTATCTCAATAACCTAGAAAATTGGTCTTTAATGTCCACAAGGAAAGAAGATGAGACTCTGGGCCTGTCGTGGATAGGGTCTCATTAGTTCCAACTTTCTATCGACGACATTTACACCCCTACCCCCAGTTATTCAATCAAATAAAAATCTAGGTACTGCTGTGTAGGGACTTTGCAGACTGAATGAAGGTTACTAATCTATCCTTAAAATAGGTACGCTATCCTGGATTATCTGGGTGGCCCCAATGTAATCACACAAGCCCTTAAAACAGGGGTCCGTGAGCTTGAACTGAAATTCAAAAAACATTATTCTTGTGGGGACATGTTGGTGCAGGTGTGATATATTTAATAAATAATACACAGTATAGTGTGGACTTAGTAAGGGGTCCGTGGTTTTCAAATGACTGGCAAAGGGGTCCCTTGAGCAAAAAAGGTTAAGAACCCCTTCCTTAAAAGCAGAAGAGGAAGGCAAGAGAGTCCAACAGAGATGAGGTGGAAGAAAAAGCAAGGGAGATGAAGCAGAAGGGAAGTCAGAGGTTCTAAGAACAAGGAGGAGACTGAATGCCTCTCTGGTGGCTGTGAGACGTGGGGCACATTCAAGGACCACAGGCAGGCCTCTAGGAGCAAAGGGGGGCCCCAGTAACAGACAGTTAGGAAACGGAAGAACCTGACTCTGAACAAACTTGGAAGTGGATTCTTTCCCCAAAGCCTCTTGATGGGAGCTCAGCTGCCTACACCTTGATTTTGGCCTTGTGAGATTCTAAGGAAAGAAACCAAAAACCCAACCCAGACTTCTACCAAACTATGAGCTCAAAAACGTGCGGTTTTATGATGCTAATTTTATGGTAATTTGTTATGGCAGCAATAGAAAACCAACTTGCTGAGCCAAAAATAATGAGGTCATGTCAAAAGGACACAGAGCCAGTACGAAGGGGCTCCCCTTGACTAAATTGTGAATAGTGTGAATATCGTAATAAATAATGAGTAACAAATTATAATGCATACGAATCCATGAATCCAAACAGATATAAACTGAAAGTCTGATAAAGACTGGGGTATTTTTACATAGTCAAACAGTTTGTTCCAGAAAATACTTCCTGATTATAAAGGGAAAAAGAAAACCTTTATAGTGGAAAAGAAGCCCAATCATGGACCCTCTGATAAAATGCAATGCAAGGATCACCTCTATGATATTTCGCCCAAAATAACAACCTGAATCACACTTTAAAGAGAGAGAGAGAGATTAAAAAAATAACAAGCCTGTAATCGTCAAAGATATTGGGACAAATGGCAAAAGTAAATGGCTTCTGAAGACTAGACAGTAACAATACAGCAATGTTTAATTCCCTAATCTTTTTTTTTTCTTTCCAATTCCCTAATCTTGATAGGTGCATTGTGGCTTTGTAGGAGAATGTCCTTGCTTGTAGGAGAATTAGTATTCAGGGATGACAGAGCACCGTGTCTGCAACTTACTCTTAGTTTAGGAAAGAAGTAATTCTTTGTACTATACTTGCAACTTTTCTCTAAGTTCAAAATTGCTTCAAAATAAAAATATTTTTAAATGCAAGAAAAGAACTATACACTATTAAAGAAAAAGAAAACCAGGTCTACTTTTAAAAGGACAATAAAGAATTCCTAAAACTGAAAACCATGATCACTAAAATTATTAACTCAAGAGTAAGGCTAAATAAAGCATAAATTAACACAACTAAAGAGATGATTAGTGAACCAAAAGATCTAAAGAAAATAGAAAACACCCAGAAAATAGCACAAAGAGAGAGAGAAAAAAGAAAGAAATTATAAAGGAGAGGTTAAAGGGCACAAAGGGGTAGAATAAAAGTCCAAATGTGTCTGACAAAAATTCCAGGAAAGAACAGAAAGTATGGGGAAGAAGCAAAATTATAAAATACAATGACTGATTGTGTCCCAAATTGATAAAGGACATGAATTCTCTCAATCAAAAAGCTCAAGAAGACCCAAACAGAATAAATAAAAATAAAATCACACCTAAATATATCATAACAAAACTACTTACCACCAGGAAAAAAAGGAAGATTTTAATGCGTGAGAAGGAATAGGACATTTTGAGGGGTAGGTGCACAGACAGGAGAGTGGAATGAACAGAGAGTTTGGGACTTTCAGGAGGAGAGATGCTTGAGCACGCTTGTATGTGGATGGGAGAAGAGAAAGAAAATTGAAAGTGAAGATGAAGCCACTTTTACGTTGCAGTCTCTGGGAAGGCAGAGAACAAGGGAAGGAGCTGCCGGCCACTGCAAGCAGGAGGGAGAGGAGGAAAAGAGGATGGATGGATACAAATCAGGTAAGTTTGCAGAACTGGGTTATGAGAAAATGAAGTCTCTTTCTGGGAGTAAGAGGAAAAGACATCTGATGCATTGGGGAAGGGCAGGGAGAAAGAGTAAAGGGAGTTACAAAATATATGAAATAATCGTGGCAAAAAGGAGAGTTTCCTCAAGAATTGTATTAACATTGCCCAGAAATGTAAATGTTAGCTGAGGTTGGTATCATAAGTCTATAATGACATAAATTTGTACATGGTGTGATTTTCTTCTCCAGAAACACTTTGCTCAGATGGAATAAAAAAATCTGGGTTGTCAGGGTAATAAAAGCAAGGACTTCAACTAAGAAGAATGATTTCTCTCAATCTAGCAACAGTCGTTTTTCAACATGATATTAATTTTCTATAGGCTTCAGTTTCTTGGGGTTGAAGAGAGTGAAATGTGGGTAGGTGAAGTTCTAATACATCTAGGTGCCACTGCAGACCCTGATCCCAAAGAGACAAACTCAACCAATATCAATCCTAAGCCTAGAGGAGAAGCAGCAGGAAGTGTGTTACCGTAAGTGATGTTTTGTTCTCACCCTTTACCATAAGGAAATTTTAAAAAAGGATTAGAAAGGAAGGAAAAAAAAGATGTCAACTAAAACGAAGAACATAACTTTATTAGATATGACAACTATTAAACAATTTGCCATTCTTCATGAACCTTTTTCTATATTTTAAGTAAAAACATAAAAGTAATGAACAAATTCAATTTTAAAAAATTAAGACAAGGAAAAGATGCTCTCAAACCTGTAATGTTAACATAACCCATGATAATTTTGTCTACTATAACACTTTATTCTGTATTCATCTATATTTCCAATTCTTCTAAATAGTTTCTGAGCAATTTGAAAGCAAGAGCCATGTCATAAGGAACTGACAGTCTTTGCCATGAATATATGATCTGATACATAATGTACACACAATTTGGTGTGCTGGGTTTGGTGTCTAGGAAATACATTACAGAAATAGACAGACTTCCTAAATATCACATGATAATCTAATCAATCCAGGAGATGCTACAAGAAATACATGTACATTCAAAGTACTTCCAGTATTTTGCTATGATAAATCTCCCTGTAAAGACTCGCCTTTTCACATTTGCATCATTTCCTTAAGATAGAAGTTACCTCTTGCATTAGGTCCTTTTGGATCCTTCCCCAAGAGGCACTTCACAAGAATCGTCCATGTTTATCTATATTTCACCATGCAGCTATCTTTACTATAATTACTTATTCAGTTATTTTTCTCCTCAACATTTTAAACTTTTTTGTTTAAAACAGGATCTAATAGCACCCCTTAATAAACAAAACTGAATGTTGAGTTTTCATGTGTTTCTGCCTAACAAGTGCATTTTTGCTGAGCTGTAACTTGTTTGTTGAAGCCCTTTGTCTATCTATTTACCAACTTCTATGAGCTCTTTATGTGACTGACATAAAGTACTTCGTATTTATAGCATGTAATTTCCTAAGTCTGTTTGCCTTTTTCTTTTTTAGAAAACAGCATATATTTGGGTTTCTTAGATCAATCTTTGTCTTTAACAAGTGAATTTTTGTTCATTTACGTTAATTTAAATTATTGAATGTGGACCAACTTCAGTCATATTAGTGTTATTTAAATTTGTGCTACTTTTCTGTTTTTAATGTTTTTCTTTTGGCATGCCTTCATATCTCTTGGTCTCCTATAATCCCTCACTCCCCACTGCCAACCCCCCCTACAAATACACACACCATGGCAATCTGGTTGTCTAAGCTTTCCACTCTGTATTATAAGGGATATATTTTCTCTTTCCCTTTTAAACTTTTTTCTTTTAAGAAAACAAACTTTACCCAAGTACTTAACCTCCTCTACGTCATATATCTCTTGTAGCATCTCCTGATTTTGAGTCTTCTCTGATTTAAGTCCTTCATGCACAACTGTTCTCAATAAGTGTCACGGAACAGACCATTCTTAGTTTTGCATGCCTGAGAACCTTTTTTATCATGCCCGTTGTGCTGAAAATAAAATTAAAGGTTGTCTTGCAAGCAGATTTGCTAGATTATAATAAGAATCTAACTAGTCTCTGATCTAGCACTAGCTCTTTTCAATCCTCTTATGTGCTATTTGCCAGATCAATATTCCTAAAAAACAGGTTTTATCAGCTTTTTTTACAACTCAAATACCAACTACTTCTAACTCCTTGGCCTAACATGTAAGGCTATTATTTTTCATATATTTCATATCAAATATCAATATCACTGTCACTTTATACAGCCGGTGCAATCTCATTTCCGTGCCACTGCCTGTGCTATTTGTGTGGCTGAGACTGGGGATCTCTCTCATCCCTATTTTCACAGATCTACATTCTATATGTTCTACATCAGGTCAAAGGTTACCTTCTCTGAACATCTCAATCCCTCAATTGAAAGTAATTCCCCCCGACCTCTTGTACTATAGATTATTAAGGAAGTTATAACTAAATACTTGATATTGTTATTCATATATATTTATCTTCCTTTTAGATTTTATATTCCCTAAAGGGATATATACTTACTTCCCCAAAGCAGGATCTTACTCATATATAGAAAAAACTTAGTATGTAATTTTCAAATGAAAAAACAACTAAGAAAATCTTCAGAAGAAAAGTTCCACATTGCAGGTACTTACAGCCTGCAAGATCAGTTTCATCAGTATGTGAATCTGGGGGTTTTAGGGGACAAAAGCAGTGAAGTGGAAGCATACATTAATTAGGTTAGAGTAGTAAATCCCATTCTCTAGTTCAGAATACACATGCCTACTCTCAACTGATCCAGAAGTATTTGAGAGATATATTAAAAAATTACAGAATTATTTTAAGCAATAGAAAATGGCCTCAGATTTTTCAGAAACTAAACCAATGAGAGAGAAGGGTTATAGGTACAAAGAGGGTCTTAAAAATCAAAGACCTGGGCACCCAGACCCTGACAGATGAACAGTTACAGGATCCTAAACACATTCCCCAAGTCTTGTTAAGCAATATGACAAAATCCAAACAAGTACAACAATAAGAACATAACACAGTTTGTCCCACCTGAGGTCCAAGATAATATATATATAATTCTTTTCAGTCATCATTTTTTTGTCACTACAAATTCCCATTCTCTCTTTATGTGAGAAGTTGTCCAAGCTACATTAGGATTAATTGAATACTGTTACATTTAAAGCCATGCTTGAGTTTGGAACCTATCCACAAACTTAAATACCTGCTTTGTTAAAGTAGGACTATCATATCTGTCTAAAGAAAAGACACATTTTTAATTTCTAATTTTAAATCACCAGTTCCATAAAACTACCATGACACATTAAGTTGAGGAACTTTTTGACATTTTGAGGGAGGAAAGATCAGGAAGATTAAAGTCCAAAAGGAAAACTATGGAAACTTAAAAAGTCATCAGTTTATTTTATTTTCACTAAAATAAAAAAAGGACTCTAAATAAGGAGAGTGTTAATGGCATTACTACTTTAAATTAATTAAAAAGTAGTTCTTACACAATTCATTTCCATTTACACTAATTCCCTCACTCAATAGGAATTTTTCAGGTTCTGCTTCTCTTGCAATTTCAATGAGACACTTATAAATTCATTTTGCTCTATAGCACTTAGCATGCACACTGGAAATTACTTTTCATCCCCAGTGACTGATTCACCATCCAAATGTTAACAAGTTTTCTGTTTTTGACACGTAAGAGTTGTTGAAGCCTACCTTCCTGGAACCTATAGTGACCCAAGAGAAAAGTAGCTAGAGATGGAAAGATGGAAAGCATTTGTTTTATGCTTCTCGGCATGGCTGTGTAATATTGGTCAAATACCCTCCTACCCCGTCCATACCTTTCCTAAAATCCACTTTGGCTCCCCAACTTTTCTCTGATTTAAGAGAACAATTTCAAGGTCTGGGTTGACTGTCTTTCAGCTGCTTTTCTCACTCCCTACCAATGTGCTTTGCAAGCCTTTTAATACTCCCAAAACCTACTTGTTTACATTTTTCTTCTATTTACTTTAACCAAAGTGATTCACAGTTTGTGTATATTGGAACAAACTTCTCACACTTGCAAAAAGGGCAGAAAATACATGAGAAAAGGTACTTTGTGCACAGAAAATTAAGAGTAGCATTTGCCATATCCTGGGATGTGGCTATTTACTATAGAAGGAATACTCCAACTAAGCAATTAAGAAGGACAAACAAGTCTTTTGTAATTAAAAAGATATTAGATCTGGAGTGATCTAGACCAAGGGTTCTCAACCTCTTCGTGTTGACAGTGAGTGTTTCCTTCCATCACCAATATCTTATTACACTCAGCAACTCTTGAGTGACACATTGCGGAGCTGTGATATGCCAGAGGATTACTCATCTCTACCCCATTAATGTTTCCCTGAAATAAGAAGAGGACACATATGAAGAATAGAGATCCAGCTTCCTACACATTAGTTTGACAGACCTGAGTAGGACCCTGTCCTTCAGGGAGAGAGCTCACCTCTAAATCAATTAGCATTCACCCTCATCCTCATCCTCTGCTGTCTATCTGAATATGCCAAGAGTAATGTTACCTTACCTCCTCCATAAATGAGATACGTTTAATGAGCATGGTTGTGACAAACTGTAAACATAATTAAGTGGAATTTAAAGGCACAATAAATGGGGCACAGAAATCAATTACCAATAGACTGCTATAAAAATAGATCCAAGTTCTTTAGCTACTTTGGTGTACTATTTCAAAATCATATTAAAAGTGAGAACTGCCAAGACAAATCAAGTGGGGGGCGGATGTGGCTCAAATGGTTGGGCGTCCGTCTGCCATATGGAGGGGCCTGGGTTCGATCCCCAGGATCTCCTGGCAAAATAAAATATACATATATATAGAAGGCCCATGGGCTGCCAGGCTCTGTGTACCGGTGAGCTGCCAGGCCCCGGGAGCCATGCAGCAAGATGACGACGTAACAGGAGAGAGACACAGGGGAGAGACAAGACGAGATGCTCCGAAAACCAGGAACCAAGGTGGCGCTGGTGGCAGAACACCTCTCTCCTACATCGGAGGTCTTCAGGATCAAATCCTGGTGAAGATTGGAGGAGGATGAGAAGAGATGGCA
>JAQZBX010074319.1:0-14773 GCA_029593785.1 Cabassous unicinctus
AAGGAGAGTTTGGACTGTATGTCATGTTGTTAAGGGAATTGATTACAGTCTGTGGTCTTTAAATCAACTGATAAATTCTAGATTTTTATGGTTGAATAAGCCATAATGTGTATTTCAAATGGAGATTCAAGCATTCAAGTCTTGGTATGCAAATCTATTTGCATCCTGAATATTGATTATGAGAGTTCTGATGTTAGTGGCACCTATTTTGTAAATGTATTTATTTCTCAAATTTCTGAATGGTATAACAGAGTTGATATAATGAACAGTTTATTTGCAAATTGATTAGGGTCCTCAATGTGACAGCAACCTGTCCCTGAGATTCTGCTCTATTTCAAATTTTACCTTAACAGCCAAAAGTAGGCAATTTCCTCTGAATCTAGTGAACTAACTATCCCATTTGGACATATCATGTTCTGATTTCATTAATAACTTTGATATCTCATGAACAATCTCAACACAATTGTGACTTCAAACCTTGGCCATCTAGGCAAATTTCTCAGAGTCATTCCCCACTCTATCCAAAATAAGGCCTTAGCCAGTTTATAACGAGACAGAAGTCATTCTGTTTGTTCCCACACTCAGGCCAACTTTTTGGTGGTTTCTATGGCCATCTCAAGTTCAGTGATTCACTGCAAAGACTTACTAGATTCAATAAGATATTGTATTCAATGCCCATATTTTTTACAACAAAAGGATACAAAGCAAGATCTAGACATTGAATTAAAAAAAAATAAATTTTAACAGCAGCTCTGTACTTATATACCTAGTATATTTCCAGATATGTTAGGTAATTAGTATGAGTGATCTTGAAAAGGACTTTCAGACTGAGAATAGAATTATATGGATTTTGTAATTGAGGAGATTGTGACAGTTTAAATTTTGTGAATCCCAGAGAAAGCTTATATTCTTGAACTAATTCAGTTCTGTGAGTGTGGGATCCTTTGTTTGCACTATATTCATTTAAGGGAAAGTTGAGTAGATCACTTGATTAGATCACTTTGGGGATGTTTATTGGGCTGCATCAGTGAGGCATGACCCAAGTGGGTCTCCACCCTCTTGCTGGGTCTTACATAAACTGAGAGTACACAGAGAAATACAGATACAGGACAAAAGAGAGCTGTCACTATCTTTACCCTGCCATGTGTGAGAAAGGACTCCAGGTTCACCTACAGATGCAGAAATATAGAAAAAAAACAAAAAACTCAAGGAGAGGAGGACCAGGGAGAGATGCCTGATGGCCCACAGCTGAGCTCCAGGAGTAAGCTGAGAGACACCAGCAGACTCACCATCTTGCCTCACCTTGAGGAAGGAGTCCAGGATCTGCTGGCAGCTGATCTTTGGTTGGAAAGCATCTCCGATGATGCTTTGATTTGGACATTTACAGCTTCGAAACTAGCTTTTACCTCAAATAAGTCTGCTTTATAAAAACTTACCCATTTCTGGTATATTTGCATTGGCAGCATTTAGCAAACTAAGACAGAAAGATTAACACAACAAAATGTACAATACATTTTTGAAGATGTCATACCAATATATCCTGAGGTCAGAATTTAAAAACATATTTCTTTGGCTCTAAAGTCTGTACCATTAACAATCAGGCCATTCTTCTTCTCAAATACACGGGATGGTATAATTCCTAATATTTTCACATAATCAAAAAAGATATTAAGAGTATCATGCCTAAAGTATTTCAGTCACAATACCTAAATTCACTGTACAGTTTGTTTACGATGAGAACAGTTGTTCAAAATCACAGATGTCATACAGGTAGGAAATGAAAGGAAGAAAAAAATTGCTGCATTTTAGTTATGAAAAACTAAGTTGGAAAAATTGAAGTATTTTGGGCAACATATACAGCTTTTATTTTACTCCCACAGAGGATAATCTATTGTAATTAAGATTGAACATATATATTCATGAAGACTTATAAGCTCAACTATGGATCTGGTTGCAAAAATTTAGGATGGTAATATAACATTACCACAGGTATTTTTTTGTTTTGTTTTGTTTTACTAAAGAAATTTCTTTCAATTTCTCTTTGCAATAATTGTTTTTGTATTGTAGGTTCTTTTTAAATGAGATATATATTTTGAATGGTAGTGGGTTATTATATTGTCTGCATGAATTAACAGGTTTACAAAGCAGCAAAATTTCTTTTTCATACTCACGATTTTGTGCTCTGCTAATTTAGAAAGCCCAGGTTCTAAGGAACAAATTCTTTTACCAGAGGATAAATCGATATTTTCTTTCACTGGAAGTTGAGAGTAACTCTTGGTTATTTGGGAATTCTCAGGTCATTGAACTACCAGGCATAGAAGTAGGCTATGTACACTGGCTGGGAGCATTGAACTCAATTGCCAAATGGCCATTATTTGTTGCTACACCATAAGAACAGAGAAATTGTGTAAGAACACAGAAGATACCTGAGGCTCCTCAGTTGTACATATATGTGTACCAGTAAATGTTAATGGAAAACATCAGCCATCCAATAAATGTTAGATCTCTCAATGCACTGGCAATTTGGAAATGAAATTTTGGTTAACTAAATCAGGTAAGAAACCTGTACTAATTAACATTCTAGTTGGAGAAGAAGAGAACATACAATGGAAGTTAAAAAAATAAAGAATTCATACTATTAACCACAATCTAATGATCAATAACTATAAAATGAGGATTGCTACCATATACTTCTCATTTGCTTGTTATAGATATATTTGCCTAGTGCAAACTATTTTTTCTTTCTATTGCCTTATACTTTTTATAAGGATATGATTTATCCCAAAATATCCCTGTGGATTGTGACTAAATGAAATAACTAAATAATGTTACCAAATCTAAACAGGAAGATTCTTGGAAGCATTAACTCATATTTATAGGAAGAGACAAGGACATCTACATTCATAAGTGGGAAAATTTAATTTTGCATGTAGAAGCATTGTCGTTGTGGTGTAGAGTGTTGTACCATGTTGGTTACTTATTTGATGTCACCAATTACCACACCCATATTCTATACACTGTTATGTACCCTTAGGATTGAGATCTTATAAACTGTATTATGCATCATTCTTTGTTGGTTGGTTTGGTTTAGTTTTGCTCAGAGAAGTAGTGGTGCAAAATCAGAAACAAGGAGGATCATTCTGGTTCCAACACATAAAGGCAGTTTCTGACATTTAGATATTTGGAAACAGGTGTAGTCAAGGGGAGATTGGGTTATTCTAGAGGGAAAACCGTTTTTGAAAGTTTCAGCTACTCTGTAAAAGCCTGTCTCCAACAACAGTGACAGAAGCAAGCTTGTATATGCTGCCTGAAGGCTTTCTGAGTTTAACAGCCATTTGTTTTTATGTCCTGCTTTTCCTAATCTCTTTCTTCCGTCCTCCAGATCTTCCTACACCTTTGCAACCAATGCCTACTATTAAATTCTCACTGGTTGAAAGGAATAGATTGGTTTCTTCTAACCTGAGTTGTACTGACACAGTAAGTGATAATTAAAAAGACATATTGTGACATGAAAAAAAGAGAAATAATTTTAAATGGACGTTGTTATAACAAGCAATGACCTCCATATTTTTGTACTCTTAATTTATACATCTTCCCATGTCTTTTATTTGCTAATAAAAGATGCGAAAATTAAGGTTAATAAATAATAAAATCACAATGAGATGTGTTTTAAATGAAATTTATTTAATGATTAAGATATCATTTATTTAATGTTTCTCTCAAGAGAACACGTGTGATTTCCTAGAAACAATGCATAGGAAGCTTTATATTAGCAAAGAGAATCAATCTGACTTCCCAGCTGCTCTAGGAGAACATTTCTACTACTCCTGTGAGCAAACTTTCTGTCTTCTTTTGCATCATTTTGAAATCAAATAATGAGAATAGAGGCAGGAAGGTCACTGTTTTTTAGTTTACTGGCTACTAAAAGACATACTAGGTAATGGATGGGCTTAAACCTCGGGAATTTATTGAAACATAGTTTAGAAGTGAGAAGTCCAAAATCAAGGCATCATCAAGGCAATGCTTTCTACCAGAAGACTGTGGCATTCTGGTTCTGTCGGCCTCACATCCTTTGTCCTTGGCTTCTGTCACATGGGAATGCACAGGGTGGTCTCTCTTGGCTTCTCCTGATTCAGTTGACTTCTGCTTCTTCTGTGGCTTTCTGCCTGTGTGGCAAAATTTAATTCTTCCTATAAAGAGCTCCAGTAATAGGATTAAGACCCACCCTGATTGCACTGGGCCACACCTTAATCCAAGTATCCTCATCAAATGTCCATATACAATGGGTCCACACATGCAGGAATGGATTAAGGGTAACAATATGTTTTTCTGGAATATATAACTCCAAGCCAGCCCAGCCACCTACACCAAAATGTTGCAATGCATAAATATCCTAATCATTATATCTGAATGAGATATTCAGAAGGTATAGAGGAATGCACTAGAAAGAAAATCACAGATTCTTGAAAGAAAATTAAAAGAAGAAAAGTTAAACTGGGAAAAATCACAGAGATAGTTGTCTTCTAGGTAGCCTTTTATTAAAATAGAATGAGAAATAATAATATAATATGTTATGGAATATGTAGAAAAGCTCTACAACTACATATTTAAAATTGGAAATTAAAGGTTAAATATCTTTGACTATTACTACTTGATTCTAAGATTCATCTGGTAATTTGAATGATCATGGGCTTTGCACATAAAGGTGTTTTTTGAGATATAATTTCTGTTTTGAAATTTGTCAGTTCTTTTCTTTTCCACAGAGCCTCTCTAATTATACACCTTCTCCAAATGGTGGCATGAACGTCCAGAGTGAGATCTGTTGGAATTTGTGATTTCTCTACTTACACCAGGTTTGAATTTTAATATTTTTGAACTCTTAAGCCAAAACTTGGGTTATTTCCTCTCTTTGTTGATCTCTATGATTTATATGTTTTTCTTTCTCTTCTTTTAAAGATGTATAGCGGTATTTGGATTTAGCACATTTTTTCTAGAGAAATCCAAAAGTGTCTGTTATTAGAATTTCTTATAAAAACATACCTTTTCTATGCTACAAAGTTTTTAAACACACACATACACAAACACACATATACAATAACGAGCTGATTTTTTAAACTATCTGTATATGAAATTTAGCTTGGCCTTCAGAATAACTTATGCTCCGTTAATTTATTAATGTTTGATTCCTTGTCTAATATGAGATGTATTCTGCTTATTTCTCATCAGCTTCGTTATTAGGTCTATAGCTGAAGTAGTTCCATGAAACTACTTTCTGTGAAAATGGTTTGAAATGCTTTAATGAGGAATTTAGCATCTTTCAGAAAGGAGGTTGTGTCTTAACCAAATTGCACAACTTTTATAATTGTATTAATAATATAAGTTTTTCATGTTAGCTAAATCAACTCAACGTGCAAAAAGTGGTCAATATTATTCATTCTTATTTCAAATGAATAAATTATGCAATTTAACATTGTTAGTTTAAATGACTGAAGGTAGTCATATATTTTATATATATATACATATAAATATTGAGCCAGAAATATTTGAGTCATATATTTCTGGCTCAATATTTTTAGTCAAGATTATCTGACTACTACAGAGAGAAACTTAAATACTTGTGGGAGAATTGTTATTTTATATACAATAACAAAAAAATGGAATTCTTTTTGTTATTGATGTCATGAATTTAATTGCAATTCTTTCATTCACTTTCAGATTAGCAAAGAACTTATCTGAGAAATGTTTTTAACTTTTGTGTAAATCAAAAATTATTCTTCAAGTGTAGTATCATGGCATCAGATGAGAAGAAAAGGCTCAGTGCTCTCACAAAAACAGTGGAGAAAAAGTTGAAAGCTGCCAGAGAGACCTGCTTTCGGGGTCAGCAGACCAGAACAGCACTTTACAATGTCCAGGAGGTTGAGTGACAAGAGACAAAGAAACCAAAACAACAAACTGAGAGTAACTAAACCCCCCAACCACCGGGAAATGCTCCCCTCTCCCACTCCCGAGATATTCAGTGGCAGTAAAACTTTTGGCACATTGAAGCTGACTGAGAGTAGCACACGTCTTCCTCTCTGCCAGCATTTACAAGGGAAAAGGGAGGGGGAGTCAGGGGGTTTTTCTTCAGTGAATTTGGCCAGCAGAGCCCACTTTCAATTTGCCTCTGGCCAGACAAAAACCAAGGAATACCTAGACAGACACACCTCTGTGGAAACCTGTGCCAACAACCACCATCTGCTGGTCTGGAAATTACATGGACAGAAACTCCTTATAGATCTCTCTTTACTCTACCCCGGGAGAAAGTCTGCACCCAATTAGCAAGTCCTAGGTATGGTTTTTGGTAACATAAGCTGGGCAATTTTTAAGACTTAGGATAAGTAGAACCAAATATCAAAGAGCTGTGAAAAAATAACAGCAATAGGCAAGAGAGAGAACTTGGCCATCAGAGTAAATTCACCAATATACCAGATGCCTAGACATCAGCAAAAAATTATGAGTCATACTAGGAGACAGAAAGAGATGACCAGCCAAGAGACAAACCAAATATCCTGAAGATATTGAGGATTTAAAACAATTAATAAATGATTTCACACAACTCTCATGAATCATTTCAAAGAATTGAAAGAAAATATGACTAATGAGATAATGGATATTAAGAAGACAGTGGGTGAGCATAAAGAACAATTTGAAAGCCTGCAAAGAAAAGTAACTGACCTTATGTGAATGAAAGACACAATGGATGAGATTAAAAATACAGTAGTCACATAAGAGCAGATTCTAATTGCTTGAAGACAAAATTAGTGATTTTGAAGACAGAACATCTGAACTGGAAAAGATAGGAAAACAAACAGAAAGAGAAGAGATTGGAAAAAATGGAACAGGGTCTCAGGGAATTGACTAACAATGCAAAATGTAAAACATACATATTATCAGCATCCCAGAAGGAGAAGAGAATGGAAAAAGAGCAGAAAGAATATTTGAGTGAATAATGACCGAAAATTTCCCTATCCCTATGAAAGACATAAATATCAATGTCCAAGAAGGACAATTGGACCCCAAATGAATAGACTTACCCCAAGACACTTACTATTCAGAATGGCAAATATCAGAGATAAAGAGAAGATTTTGAAAGCAGGAAGAGAAAAGCAAAGCATCACATACAAGGGGAGCTCGTTAAGATTAAGTGCTGACCTCTCATCAGAAACCTTGGAGGAGAGAAGAAAGGGGTATGATGTATTTAAGGTATTGAAAGAGAAAAACTGCCAGGCAAATATTCTGTATCCAGCAAAGATGTCCTTCAAAAATGTGGGTGAGTTCAAAGCCTTCACAGACAAACAAAATGAAAGAATATGTTACCAAAAGACCAGAATTACAAAAGATACTAAAGGGAGTGCTACAGCCTGAAGGGAAAAAACAAGGACAAGAGACTTGGATAAGAGTTTAGAAATGAAGAATATTAAAAAGGTTAAAAATATAGACTATAGTGTGATTCGACAACTGAAAGCCAAAGTTCAAAATGGATTAAATAAGTAATACTTTTACAGTTATAACTTTGAATGTTAGTGGCTTGAACTCCCCAATCAAAAGGCACAGACTGACGAATGGGTTAAAAATTATGATCCATCTATCTGTTGTCTACAAAAGACTCATCTCAGACATAAAGACACAACCAGGCTAAAAGTGAAAGGTTGGAAAAAGATACTCTATGCAAATAGTGACCAAAAAAGAGCTGGAGTGGCAACACTAATATTGGACAAAATAGAATTTAAATGTAAAACTGTTTTTGCAGTTTTCAGCCATTCAGCAGTTTGTTCCAACTGAGCTGTTTGAAGTTTTCACCCTGTGAATGCTCAGTGTAGAGACACTAAATAATTTAAGGGGACCAGGTATGCAGATATTTGGAGGCTTCACTGATGGGCCTCCCTTTATCCCTGCATTTCCCTTCTCAAATGAGAGGTGTTTTGTCAGCTCCAGGTTCAGGCCTGTAATTCCCATAGAAATAAGATTCCTATTTTCTGCTTGTGATTCATCATTTGAAAGGCTGGATAAATATGGCTGTCAGAGCTGGATTCCATTCTTTCAAGAATTGAGCACTTAACAATTTCTGCTTGCTCTTGCTCACTCAAGCAGTTAATTTTGATATTTCATATTGAATTTATAATTATTTGTAAAAGGTTTATCCTGATATAAACTGATCTGCTATTGCCAAATATATATTTTTAAGTTACGTAATAGTTAAAATTACTTTACTTAAAGCATAAAAATAAACAAATGATTCAGAAAGGCATATAAATAATTTTGAATGTGTTAACTCTTTTACTTTGGTCACTGATTTGTTTTTTCCTCTTTTATAGTAGTATTGTATTCCCAATATTAACTATGTTTGTTAGCAGTTCTTTTGTTTGAAGAATGAAATCTTCAGACATAACAAATATACTTGATCAGAAAAAGTATATATATAAAGAAGGTAAAGAAAAACACAATAAGAGAGAATACAGTATCTTTAAAGGATCTGAAGCTTTGGTGAAATTCCTCCAACATAAAAGAAAACTTTGTATGAATCAGAAGAAATTGTGCCTTAAAAAGGTGTTTCAAAGCACATTCGTTAATATCAGTTTTAGGAATTAAGATTGCTTCCCTCGCTCATGAAAATATAGGTGTTCGGCTAGGTTCCAAATATACTGGTTGATTTGCAGAGATCCCAAATTAATGAATTTGGGTGACAGAGAGTAAGGCATTAAGAAAGGTATAGTGGCCATGGACTCAGTTGCTCAACTCTAATCAACTGGTTGAGAAAGGACCTCACGTATTTTCAAGAAAATTTTGTTTTAAAATTAGTATTTTATAATACTTTGGTAGTAAATCCATTCTTGTTCCCAAAGAAAGTTGAGTATACTAGATGTCAGCTTATCAAGTAATAAGCTTAACAAATTATAGAGAAACCACTGAAAGGAATCAATTAATGATTTTGCAAAACTCTTTGAACTTTGATATTTGCGAAATGATGTCAATTAGCTAGCTGCTTTACGTGCACTTAAATTCAGAGCCACACTTGAAAACTGCTACTGAAGCATAGTGGAAATAAATGGTGCAACTGAATATATGTATTTATACACCATCAGGAATATCTAACATGCTGCTCCTTGTCAATGTCATTTTCAGCTTGTGGGTTTCCTCTGCCAGGAAAGTTATGTTGACATCAGTTATAAACACTCTGCTTCTCTATTAAATGTAGCTTTATGTCATATCTAGTTTCATGTGTCTACAGTTTTGTGTGAATTAACTGGTAAGAATATTCTCTAGTGACTGTTTGCAATAACGGGTATTTTTGTGGAAAAATTATCTCATATTCACTAAGGGGAAAATAAACTATGTTTTCTTTGTTTTCTGAGTTCCAAAATATGAAAAGCTCTTCAATACTGATTATGGAGACATGTAAATATGCTTATGAAATCCAGAAATCATATCATATGAAAAACTAGATCCTGAACCCAAAATTTTATGGAATTCTCATTTATATTTTATAAATATTCATGGGACTGATAGGCAGCTTCCTAATCTTAATTTTGGTGATGTTTCCATGGACTTCTTTGTCAAAATATCAAATTGTACATTTTAAATTTGTACATTTTATTGTGTCACAAATAAATTTACTGTAAGTTGTGAAAATCTTTATCAATTAAATATTTAAATGAAATAAGAAGTGTATAAAAAAAGAATATTTCTTTTAAGAAAAAGTAGGATATATTCTCAATTTAAAATGTTATGCCAATAAACTTTTGTTTAATTATCTCAGCTCTTTAGTAAATATTGAAGCCATGGTAAATTTTAAATGACTTCTATTACTATAAATAATAAAGTCTTCATTGTATACTTTTAAAAAGCCTGCCGTTTTAAAAGAGTCTGGTACTCTCATATCCAAGTTCTTGCATAGATCACTTTTACTCCTTTTCCCAGTTATTATTATTATTTTTTTTCTATTTGATTTCTTTTCTTTCCCCGCCCCCCCCGCTGGGTGGTTCTTTATTTGGATTTCTTTTTAACAATTAATTTTTCATTGGATTTGATTTAGGCCCATTTTTTTTAACAAGTCAACTTTATTAATACATATTAATAAACCATACAATTCATCCAAAGTGTACAATCAATGGTATTTGCTATAATCACATTGTTGTGTCTTCATCACTTCAATCACTATTAGACCATTTTCATTATTTCAATAATAATAATAATAATAAACAAAAAACAGACAAACAAGAAAATTCCTCACCTTTCAATTTCTTTACACTTCCCCCACTGTACACAGCTGCTGTTTCTGGCTATTCTATCCAAAGTGTATAATCAATGGCTTTGAGTATAATTACAATGTTGTATGTTCATCATCTCAAAAATTTTATAACAATTCATTACTCCAAACAGAAAAACTCCATATTCCTTAACATTCATTCCTCAGACCTACATAACCACATCCACTTCCTCCTGAATTTTTAATAGTGGCCAGTCTAATAGGTGTGCAATGATATCTTGTTGTAGGTCTTGATTTGCAATTCCCTTATCCCTAGTGATGTTGAACATTTTTCCATGTGTTTCTTCACCATTTGTATTTCTTCTTTGGACAGTTGTCTTTTCAAGGCTTTTGCCCATTTTTTTAATTAGATACTTTGTCTTTTTATTGCTGAGTTGTGTGATCTCCTTAAATAACATGGATATTAAACCCTTATCAGATATGTGCTTGCCCATTATTTTCTCTCATTGAGTCCTCTGTCTTTTCAACCTTTTGACAGAGTGCTTTGACATGCAAAAGTGTTCTGTTTTGAGGAGGTCCCATTTAAATGTTTTTTTCTTTTATTGCTCGTGCTTTCAGTGTAAGGTTTAAGAAACTACCGCCTACAACAAGATCTTGAAGACATTTTCCTACATTTTCTTTAAAGAGTTTTATGGTTGTTGTTTTTATATTTAAGTCCTTGACCAATTTTGAGTTAATTTTTGTATAAGGTGTGAGATAGGGGTCTCTTTCTTTCTTTTGATATGGTCGCCAGTTCTCCCAGCAAAATATCCATATGATAATTAAGTATATGAAGGAATATTCAACATATTCAATGATTGGGGAATATCTATCAAGACTACTAAAGGATACTATTTTCATACTCATTTCATGCATGAAGGTTTTATAAAATCCAATTCAATGCTCAAAAAATAATCTCAGATTTTATGATTGTTTCATATTTGAAGTATGATTTTGTTTGACATCTTTCATTTTCCTGTGATTTACGTTGCTTATGCAAGAGGGATACAGTCATATTGCCTTAGATCATCTAGCTTTTATTTGATAACATTTGTTAAAAGGAATCCATTTGATTCTGATATTTGGTATTTTTTTTTCCTTTTTTAATGAGGTACAATTAATATGCAATAAAATGTACACATCTTTATTGTTCAATATGATGTGGTCTAATACTTTAATGCACCCATGAGAATCAACATACAAAGCAAGATATAGAATACTTTCATCACCCCAGAAACTTACTTTATTCACAATCTGTCCATCCCAGAAAAGAACAAAATCTTTAAACCTACTTCAATCTGGCCATAGACTTCTAACTCAGAGTTTTATTTGTGGGTGAATTACCAAAATTGCGGTGTCTTTGTTCAATTTGGGAAGGTCTATGAGAACATATCATTTCTAGGGTTAAGTAAATGTATCAAAACCTGGAAAATAAAAGTCACTTTTGTTCCAATAACTTTTATTCCCATACACACTGGATTTTCTATTGATTCAATTCATACTGTGCCAATCTTGAATTGTTATTATTGCTTCAAATTCCTATTTGATTTTTCTAATAGAAGAAGAAATATGGCCCTACACATCTGGACAATCTCTAATATCATGTCTTGAATTGAGGTACATGCCCTTGGCAATGTTTTACTATTACCATTTATTTTAAAGAAACTCAGGAGTTTAGAGAATTAAGTGTTATCAAAGGATTTACATCAATTGCTTGCATGTGATTAGTAGAAAGCAATCTACATTTCATTAAATGAGCAAAAATTAACCTATATCATTTTGTGGTCTCTTAGTTAAACTCTTATTGTTTATGTCTTATAGCTTTGACTTCAAGGGTGATTTTAAGTTCAGCTATACAATTAAGAAAAATATAAGCAACTATATGCAATTAGACTGTAATGGGTATATGAAAATATAATAGAAATAGCAAATGAAATAAAAAAATATAAAAATGAACACGTTTGATGTTCATTTGAGATGTGTCAATTCTTACCATCACACACTTAAACGCATTTTATTTTAAAATTCTGTTTAGGTATTCATATATTATCTCTGATCTATTACCACTAATATAACTATATTACTTGTTGGCAATACAGACATATTAAAATTTATTCTTGCAGAATAGAGTATGAATTTAAGACAAATTGAAAGAGTATTGCAACACCTCTAGGACCTGAATATGCACAGTGACAGCTGGTATGGAGAGGAGGAGATACATCAGTGATAATTAAATTAAAACTTTACAGGGTATGATATCTGACAATATTAGAGCGTTGATGAGGGAAGCACGTGGAATAAATTTCCAGGCTTTTTTCACGGGATTCTTGAGTCACAAATTAAATGTTGAACACAGGAGGTAAAATATATTGGCAACAACAATGAAAGTCTGATATACAAAAAGTCAAATTTGCATGTGAATTATATATGCAAACTTGCTCCATGTGAAGGTGCAGTCAGACATTTAGATTTGGATTCCACAGATGAAGTTATCAGCATAATGGAGGGAGATTTTTGTCATGGAAGTGTCTAGAATCACACAGAACATATGAAGAGGAAAAAAATACAATCACGGACAAATATCATGAAAACCAACCTGGAGAGCAGAAATGTTCATTCATATAGCACTTTTAGGATCTTCAGTGAAAATATTTCTGAGGTGGTGACTGATGGTGATAAGCATCATTGTGAAAATCTGGGGTGGAGGGTAGGAATCATTTAAGGCAAGGAATAGAAAGAGCAAAGGATAAGAATAAGCTTGGCATGTTTGGAGACAGACAGAAGGCCAGTGTGTTCAAATAGTAATTCAAAGTAGGCTCAAAAACAAATTTTTGTATACTAAACACTCTTTTAGTTGTTTCAATATTCAAATATACATATGAATGTATGTATGGGTAATAATACAATAAATGACACAATTCTCCAAATATCCGAATTAAAAGACTGGGTATGAATAATACCATCTAAAACCTATATTTAGTTATTTATTGTTTTATAAAAATTTCCCCCAAAATAAAGTGGCTTAAAACAGCAAACATTTATTAACCCACAGTTTCTATGGTCAGGAATCTGAGGGTAATTTAGCTGGGTTTTTCAGAGTGAGGCTGTCTTCTTGTGGCTGCAGTTGTAATGTTTGCCCAGGCTGCAGTCATCAAATGGCTTGATTGGGTTTCTGGATTGTAAAGCTGTAAAACTGGGAAGTATGAGCCTTGTAATTTCGTTTTTAATTTTCAAGGTTTTTTTTGACTTATTTGGGCCCTTTCCATAAGAATTTGATGACTGACTTTTCCACCTTCTGCAAAGGATGGTGGTATTTTGATTGGAATTTCATCAAATATGTAAACTGATTTGGGAAGAACTGACATCTTAAAAATATTTAGTCTTCCAATTCATGAACACAGAATTTCTTTCATTTATTTAGTCCTTTAATTTTTTCCACCTATGTTTTGTAAAATTCCAAGTACAAATATCTACATCCTTGTGGAAATTAATTCATTGACATTTTATTCTTTTAGTTCCTATTTTAAATGTAGTTGTATCCTCAATATCAATTTTTTATTGTCCATTGCTGCGAAATAGAAACTCCACTGATTTTTGCAAATGGGTGTTGTTTCCTGCCACTTTCTCAAAAACATTTATAAGCTCTGGTAGTCTTCTTGTATAACTTGGGGGGATTTTCTATATAAGATAGAGCCATCTCTAAATCTGGGTGTTTTCATTTCTTTTTCTTGCCTAATTGCTCTGAATTTCTGCTTTGCACCTTAACCTTGAGTATTAATTTCTGCAGCTCTGACCAGGAACTCTTCTTTTTTCAGACATTGACAAGTTCTGTAGACAATTTGCTAATTGTTTCCCAGGACTAGAAAGGGGACTTGCACCTGGGGAAAAAGGTGTGCATGTAGTGTGTTCCACATAGAGGAAATGGACTGTATAAAGCTCTGAAAGTAAAAGTATATTTGGGAAAAATCAGGGTAGGTAGAGTCAATTTAAGATGTGGGAGGATTTTATGAGTTGAGCCTGAATAGGAGGTCAAGGCAAGATTAGCCAGGACATTCAGGTATGTTATTTTCATGAAGGAAAACCACATAATACTTTTAAGCAAAGAAGGGAATATTGCATTTTTGAAAGATTATTTTTTCGTCTATGCTTTGTTTGTGGTGGGCAAGAGAAGAAGCAGTGTGTTCATACAAGGTGGAAATGTTGGGGATTAAGATCGTTTGATGCCTGTGGAAATGTAGAGCAGAGGAAAGATTTGAATTGCTGAAATGAATGTTTTCATAGACGTGGAGAGAAGGAAACATTTAAAAGAGGAAGTATACCAGACTGATTAAGAGTGCAGCCTTTGGAGTGAGCCTGCTTAGAATCTCTTTCCAGTGCCCCTGTTTACTAACCATATATCTTTTTTTTTTTTAATTTACTTTACTTTATTTTTTTTAAAGATTTATTTATTTTATTTTATTTATCCTCCCCCCTTGCTGCTTGTGCTGC
>JAQZBX010074320.1:0-14773 GCA_029593785.1 Cabassous unicinctus
TGGTTCATAACTAAAGTACATTTTTTTAGCATTGAGTAAAGCTCAGAATAAGGCTGAGGATCAGTCAATATATCTATTGTCAGAAACTAGGGAATAAATGTCTTGTTTTTAATTAATGCAGGTTACATATCTTAGAATATTTCCAAAGACAGCATTATTCAACACTCCAATGCAGCGTTTTACACATGTAGATGAATTTGCTCAGCTATATACCTGACTATGTTCAAACTGATTCATATAAAATAATCATTGAAAAACTTAAATTGATATTGTTAGTCTTTGGGTAATTTGATTTTCACTAACTATAATTAGAGGCCATGTCTTCAGGATTCAATGGCTTGATATAACTTCAAATTGATATTGAATGAGTCTTCAGCTTTCATTATGAATTGAATTGTTCTTCCTGAATCCTTGTGAAGGACCTACTATGTGTTATTTTCTTATACTATGTGCCCTCATATTCTCATATCCATCTTCTGAAGATGCCTTTTGCAATGTTCAAATGAACATCAGAGGTTTTTAATCCATTATTTTCTTCCCACTGTCCAGTTACAGAACTGATTAGATCCATTTTGAATATCCCCAAATTTATTGAGATGATATGTTAATATTTATTGAGTGTCTTAGAATCTGGCTAAACAATATGAGATCAGACATATCTAAGCCTTATTTATTCTGCTTTTTTAATTTTTCTTCTAAGATTTGTTGATTTGAACAGATTTTACGGGTGGACAATTGTTTACTTTAATGAAATTTATTATTTCCCCAGAAAGGATTCTTGTCCTAAGTCTCCACCAAATCAATCACATCAGAACAAAGTGATCCATGAATTAATTCTCAAAGTTGAAGCTGAGATACAATACAAGAATTTTCAGGACCTCAATATATAATTAATTATACAAAGATAATTTATGCATCTTTATTGGAAAACCCACATATTTAACAGTGAGTGTGGTTTAAATATATACTCAAAATTCCTTTAAAAACAATGCAACACAAGCGAGCAAATTTTCAGAGATGTAGCACTTAACTGTAGGTGGATAACAGGTTGTCTAATAAAGAAATTAAGTTAACTTTCCCAGTTATGATCTTTTTAAATGATTTTTTTAAGTAAATGGGAAAAACTACTTCAAATGTATGTCTAAATACCTATTTCTTACAATAATTAAAGATTTACAACATTTGAGGATCATTTTTAAGGCTTTTACTATTCTTGTAAAATTTCAAATTATTAAGATAAAGATTCAATCAAGTTGATCCTCTGGTTTATCAGTTTCTTAGAAATTAACAAACAATCTTTCTGTGAGAAAGAAAGAGATGAATATTATAAGCAAGGATGTACTCACTTATGCCTAAAATATCTAACGAATAATTCATTCAAAAAATAGACTAAACTAAATGTCAGGTTAATATGCTTGAATTCCTTTTTTCCTTAAAAGCAGAAATGAAAAGATGAGACTATGAAAAGTGAAAAATGAAAAGATCAGTCTCCCGTGATTTTCTCTCTTAAAGGTCAATATGATATAATAGTATATTTAACTCTCAAATTAATAATTTTTCACGTTCAAATCTCAGCTCAATTATCTTTCCAACAAGTATGAATTCACTTCTTTCTCTGTCCTGATGGAATCTGTGATGGTTAGGTTTATATGTCACTTTGGCCATGTAATGGTGTCCAGTTGTTTGTTCAAGCAAGCACTGGCCTATTGTTACTCTGTTTCATGGACTTAAATTATCAGAAATTTGATTGCATCTATGTCTGATTACATGTATAATTAAATACATTTTCAGCAATGAGAGAAATCTCATTCAATTAATTAAAGGCTTTAAATGTTAAGTGATGATTTCAACAGTCATTAGAGACAATTTTCATCTCTATTTCAGCCAGCCAGCTTCTCTTGGGGAAGTCATCAAAGACTTTCATTGGAGTTCTTGGCTTTCAGGCTGCCCTACAGAATTTTGAATTGTGCATCCCCACCGTCACATGAGATGTTTTATAAAATCTCATACTATTTACAGATATCTCCTGTCATTTCTGCTTCCATAGAGAATCTGGACTAATATAACTTGGTACAAAGAGTGGGGTGGTTCCTGAAAAACAGAATCTTAAAAAGGGGTTTCTGATTCAGTTCTGGAGTTCTTTCAATTGGCTCTCTACTCTGATTAGATTCAGAGACACTAATGACTAAATTCCCAACGACAAAAATAGCACTGATATAGATTTTTTAAAAATGGCACACTTTGGAAATAGAAATAGACAAAACATCACAACTGAATATGGCTACTCAAAAGTTTATAAGAGGCAACTCTCTGGGTGAGAGTGTTTTTCACACTATCAGAGAGTTTTGTGGAATTAAAAGTTAGAGATTGATTATGGGTGGTTGTTCCTAAATATGTGGGATACAGCTATAAAAGAAAAGAATGAGATTAATGCTTCAAATATTCAACTAAAACACTAAATGAAGGGTGTGAAAGTTTCTATGTTTGTCCTGAAAGAAAATCATGTTTTTTATAGTCACAGCCTTGAGATGCTGAAAACCAGACCTAGAGTCTCATGATGTGAGTAGCAGAATTACAAAAGAAACTAAATTCCCAACCTTGCAGGGTGTTTGCTACTACAGTGATAGAATTTATTAGAAAGGAATGTGATCCTGATAATTGGAATGGGGTCACATGCATTGATAATGATGGCAATGGGGACATTGAAAACCTAAATTTTCAATGAACCTTTGCTAGATAAACTTATAATGGTCTTCCCTGAGGAAAAAGCCACCTGACCTTCACTCTACCTCTAGTCTGCCCTGAGGAAATTGCCATCCAATATCCACCTGAAGAGATTAATCCTAATGTGCCTGAGAAGCTTGTAATCACCTCCCTTGAAGAAATAGCCCTCACTCTTCTGTCTTCATAGATTAATCATGTTTCACCAGATGAAACTGAAATGCCCTGAGGTAATTGGCTTGCAAGTCACTTCTAATTCTTCCCATGACCCACGCCCCAGTCCATCTTTTCATCCAAACTTATAACTAGATTGATGTCCTAAGAGACCCCAAAAGGTGAGTTACAAACTGTATTGGTATACTACACTCCAAAAGAAATTCATGAGTATTACAATTTACATAGACATAAATCAGGGGAATATGTGTGGGAATGGAAATTAAGGGTTTGGGAGAATGATGGAAGGAATATAAAATTGGAACAAGCTGAGTTTATTGATATGGGCCCATTAAGAAGAGATTGTGGATTCAATGTTGTTGCTTGCAAGATAGATAGGGCTCTAACAATTTTTATGTGGCTGGTTGAAACATGTACCAAAAGGTGGCTAATATTACCTGAGGTCAAATTGACAGGACTGCCATGGTATTATTTAGATAAGGGAATCAAAGGCATAGAAAGATTGGAAGGTTAGAATGGATTTATCATGTAAAACCTGATCACCCACTCAAGGACGTCCAGAGTATATGACTTTCAGCAGGACATTTTTGAGACTAACACTATCAGAAGCCAAGTGGCAGCACTTAATTGCCAAAGACAAGGTGGGCATGACTATCATAATGGAAAGCAAACTCAAAGCAATCTAACTCACACAGACCTATAATGTTAGCTAGAAAGTATGGAGTACATAGAAGTTAAATAGATAGACAGTGTAGCAGTTTGGCAGTTTAATATAGTTATGAATTCCAAAAATAGATTTTGGATTATGCTTGTAAGCTGGTCTGTTAATCTGGGCATGATTGAGTTATGATTAGGGCATTCACTGGGCCACATCATTAGGGCATTGAGCCCCATTCCTTGGTGGGTGGAGATTCAAATATAAAAGGCATGGCAAAGGACAGAGTTGTAGTAGTTCTGATGTTGGAGTCTTGAGCTGGAGCCTCGGGAAGTAAGAAAGCTTGGTCGTGAGGAATGAGAAAAGGCCCCAGGAAAAGACATGAGCCCTTCACCTGAGAGTCCACAGCTGGCCTTGTGGAGAGAGGCAAAGCCTAGAGACACTCATATTCTACAGCTGACCTTGTGGAGGAAACAGAGGAGTTGAGCCTGGAGAGAAATGGAGCCCCAGGAAGAGAGGAACCCAAGAAGCCTGAATCCTGGCAAACATCAACAGCTGTTTGCTCCAACACGTGGCAATGGACTTAGGTGAGGGAAGAAACTTATACTTTATGGCTTGATAACTGTGGACTTCTACCCCAAATAAATACCCTCTATAAAGGCCAACCAATTTCTGATATTTTGCATCAACACCATTTTGGCTGACTAATACAGGCAGTCTACAAAATTATTACCTGATCTGTATAAGAACAGTTCTAGGTCAAGTGCAATAAAACTATAACCTGGATTTCAAAATAGTGATTCACAGCCCTTTAAGCAATTCCCAGACTTGAGAAAATTTACAGTCCCAGAGACCCTTGAATTAAGGGATGTACAGATCCCATTGGTGAAGGATACCGCTATACATCCAAAATTTTTTACTGTTAATCTCCCTTCCAGCCTTCTCAAAAAATCTATGTCCTTTTACCTAGGAATGGTCATGGTACTCAACTTTCACCAAGACTATGAAGTATGAATTTGTGAGATAAACAACATCCTTGAAGACCTCAGTGGTTGCTCTTCTCCATAGGTCAGATTAACTGCTATCACTGAATTTGCATGCTTTATCACTATGATGATGATCAGATACCAGTTTAGCAGCACTTAATCACCAAAGACAAGGTGGACATGGCAACCAAAATGGACAGCAGACTAAAAGCTGTAATCAAAATAGTCTGACTCACACAGACCTTTGTTGTTGGTTAGTAGGGTATGGAGTACTTAAACATCATTGAGGTTCAGCAATCAGAATAGGGGTTTATGAACGTCAGGTGATCAATAGTTTTATTTCCACTACTTCTCACAGTAGGTCCAGTGGTTCCCTGGATCCATTCTGTGGTTATATCCTTAGTTCCAGAATGCATCCACATGATTCATTGCTAACTTGTAGAATGAGAAATAATACGGTAGAAAAGGGCCACTTGAAAACCTAGCAAATTAGTGTATTAAAAGCAATGCCTCATTCTTGGAGGGATTGCAGTAATTAGTGCCACCATCAAGGACTTGAAGTTTGCAGGAGTGGTGATTCCCACCACATCTCCATTCAACTCTCCTTTCAGGCCTGTGCAGAAAACAGATGGGATGGCTTTTCAAAATATTCCTTCTAAGGTGAAGGATAAGCTATGACATCTGCCCTTCTTAAAACCAAAAAGAGGAATAACACCTTGTTGGCCTCTTTGGATTTTGGATACAATGTATTTCTTATTTGGGTGTGCTATTACAACCCATTTCTGGAATGACCTGAAAAGCTGCTAGTTTTGAGTGATACCTGGAACAAAAGGAGGATTTGCAACAGGTCCAAGCTACTATGCAAGCTACTCTTCCACTTGTGCTGTATGATCCAACAGGTCCAAAGCTGCTGGACATGTTAGTAGCAAATAGAGCTGTGTCTGGAGCCTTTTGCAGGTCACTATGGAAGGCTCACAGTGCAGACCCTTAGGATTTAGGAGCAAAGCTCTACAATCTCATGCAGATTAACTACTCTACTTTTGAGAAACAGCTTTCACCTCAGAATGGGCCTTAGCAAGGTTGAATGCTTAACAATGGGCCACCAAGTTACCAAGAAACCACAATTGCTCATCTTGAACTGGATGTTGTCTGACTCAATAAGCCATAAAATTGGGTGAACTTTTTTGGCACCGTGCACATTTTAACATTTTAAAGTGTTAATTCTGGGATTTAGTCTCTGAGCTGTCTGTTCCTTAAGTTTATAACCAGCCAATGATGTGACAGAAATTTCCTTGAGTGCCAGGAGTTAACCAACCCAATATACCAATGCAGGAAACACCCCTTTAATAAACTTTGCAATTTAGCTCTCTGTTGGCCCTTACTCTCCTGCAGACTCTAGCCCACCTATCAAGAAAATTAGTCTGAGGTAAATGTAAATTTAAGGGCCCTCTTAGTTTCTTCTGAGCCTGTGTCTAGTGTTTATTCATGGCCTTAGGAATTCCCTAAATTACAAGCATTAAAATGCATCCACTTCTCCCCATAAAAATAGATTTCCTTCAATCTCAGTACACAATTTTATTATTTAAAGCAGCTTGTCCTTTACCCTAGGCTATTTTGATTTCATTGTTTCTTACACTGCTTTAGCTGTTCTTAAACTGCATCTGTCTGCAGGGCAAGTTCTGGGAGAGCAAACCGAAAGGAGTATCCTTGTTAACTGCTTCCGGGTGCCAACAAATTGATTGTGACCAACATAAAAGCATCCCAGTATGCACCTATGTTCTTGCTGGAACAGGGTCAGGTACCCTCAATGAGAGCACAGGCTGGCTCACAGTCTACCAAGGAGGGTATAAAAGAGAGGCCATCAAGGGCAACACAAACTTCTCCTACCACTTTTAATGTTGAGTTTTCTTGAGTTAGCACTTGCCCAGATACTGCATACCTTTAAGAGATTTCTCGAGTTTTGAGGGAAATGACTCTTTCATTTTTTTCTAGTTGTTCAAACATTCTCTGAGCAAATAAGACTGAAACATTTTATGAGCCATCTATTTTAACTATAAGTGCCTCGTCCAGAATTGTCAAGAAACTAGATTTTCAAAAGCAATAAATTAAGTAACTATTTAGCCATTAAAGAACAATGTAATGTTAAATGATAAGAAGGAAATTTGATGGAAAAATAGACTGTCAAATAAAATTTTAATTCAAACACAGTTTTTCTTCTCAATAAACATTTTTTGCATAATTGTTGAAAGACCTAGAATTCTGCTGTTATATTTCAATATTCTGTCAAGTGATATACTATGTCACTTGTTTGAATGTGAGAAAAAAATTTCTTTTTCTGTTCCCTTTGTGTTTTTTAAAGTGATTTAATATGAAAAGAGCTCATAGAATTCATTTGTAAATTAAAAAGTTAACCTGATGTTATTGGAAATTACGTGAGACAAAAATGTTTAACACTCCTGTCCTCCTTTTCATTTTGCAAACAGTGAGATCAACACTTGGACCACTACCTTGTCAATGTCTTGTGATCAACAACTGGGAAATTATGCATTGAAAGATCCTGACTATCAAGCAGCAATAGGGCTGCATCAAGATAATGGAGGTAAAGAAGCATTTGCCTGGAATGCAGGAGATTCTTTAGGGTCTCTTAGTACTAGCATGCCCTGTGATTAAAGTCAATGGAAAATTGCAACAACCCAATCCAGGCAGGACTAACAATGGTCCAGAATCTTCAGGAATGAAATTTTGGGTCACCCCACCAGGAAAAGAACCATTGCTAGCTGAGGTGCTTGCTGAGGGTAAGGGAACATGGAATGGGAAGTGGAAGAAGGTAGTGATAAATACAAAATTCTAAGGTTTACCAAAACAAGAAATAGTGGCTGATAGCCTGAGACCAAAGCAGAAAAAGATATAGAACTAATAATGAAAATGACAACACCACTAAAAAGATTGGACCATTTTAGTGAGGTGCAGGCACTATTGGAGATGTGAATAATAGAGAAATTTCTTAATAATGTGGGTGCATTTTGCTGCAACAGTCAAAACACTGATAAATTATCTGTGATTAGACATGAATTTTTATTTTTTATTGCATGTAAAAGTGATATGTTTAAAAAGTAGAGTAGATTCTCCATTAAAAACTATACTGGGGCATTTTTGGAATATTGGAATTGCCCTGTATGACATTGCAATGACAGATACAGGACATTATATATCTTGTCTAATATTACAAAATTGTGCAGGGGAGAGTTTAAACTATTATGTAAACTATAATCCACACTTGGTGGCAATGTTCCAAAATGTGTTCATTAGTTGTAACTAATGTAACACAGTAAAGAAGGATGTTGTTAATGTGAGAAAGTGAAGAAGGAGTAGGAAGTGGGTCATATGGGAATCCCTTGCATTTTTTATGTATCACTTATGTAATCTAAGAATCTTTAAAAAATAAATAAATAAATAAATAACTGCAGAACTTAATATCCACATAGCTATAGCATGACACTCTAACTTCAAAGACGTAATAAAAAATCTCTCTGTGTGTGTTAGTAGATAAATGAAGTACTATCTGCAGAATAATTCCTGAAGCAACTTGGAGGTATGTATCAAGATTTTCAGGTCTCCCAATGAAGTAGAAAAATTTTTTTAATTGTGACTCTATCTTATTAAGAAGGGAATTTTTCCCCTTGAAGAGGGAATTGCAGGGTTGAACAGTTATACCTAAAAGTAAACCCAGATGAATGAACTTTTCTAGATATTATTAAAAAATGACTACAAGGCAAGGTTTACCTCTGAGTACAGTCTTGACTGAATAAATCATTGAGTAGTAATAAAAGGAATGACTTGGACCCTCACATTTGAAACATATGTTGAAAGGAATTGAAGATAAATTGATGAAACAGTTTTAAAATAAAATGTGTGTATATGTGTGTATTTAAGAATTTTCTCTCTTCAAGAAGACTGTAATCTCCTTGAGAGCAGAATTTGCTTATTCATATTTGTGTTCTTCTTGACATTTAACAAATATATCACATAAAAAACATGGAGGCAAACATTGATGACATTTTGGCATATGCAAGGATGTCTTAATAGGTGGATCAATATATACACATGTTAAATAATGATAATTTTTCTCTTGTTTTTGTTTTACAGTGAGAGTTCATCAAGGCCAAGAATTCTATTATACTCATGTTTGTATCTTTTTATGTTATTTGGACAGACATGTATATATTGGTGTTCAAAAAAATGTTAATTTAGTTGAAAATTCTATTTCTAGAACTCTTTCCCAAATATTTCATATGTATATTAAATATGGTATAGTAATTTATATACTTATTCCTTCTCAAATGATTTAATTTCTGAATAGTTAGGATTGCAAAAAAAAGTATGGTATCAGAAACAAAGCTCTCCCATGACTTGATTATGCACATGCACATGCAGCATGCAGTGGGCACATGCTGTCTGTTTTGTTTCCACAGCTGATGGTTGAATAGTATAAACTGCATTCCCACCACTTCAGAAGGCATAAGATATAACTTGTTTTTGCACAACAGTAGGGCAACTTCCTTTTGATAAACTGCATACAACAGGATGCTGCTTTAGTTTTTTTCTAGTGGTTCTTGTTTGTGTGAAATTTTTTTTGCTTTTCTGCCTTCCCTCCTTAGGTCCCTATTCTATCTTGCCTCAAGTATATATGTTATCGCTTAAATAATTGGAGTCACTTGGTTAGGAAGTTCTCCTATCTCAATTACCAAAATCTAATGTCCTATAAATAGAATGAGCAGTCATTCTTGGGATTGACTGAACGTATCTCATTTAATGAGATCTGTGTGTGGATATATATGCACATTTATTTTTGAATTATTATTTTCTTCTCAATTTTACAGTGATCTGACTCCTACAAATTTCATTTTACAATATAATAATTTATATAATAAAATATTATAATATAGTGGACAACCTATGAAATTTGAAACTGCATTATTGTAGGGATATATTGAAACTCCCTTTTACCTAATTACTCACTCCTTATATAGGTTATATAAGATTTTTCCTTCCAGTCACAGTATCTGATTAAGATTGTTTTCCCTGAAAATTGTTCATCATCTCTGAGACTTATTAAACTGATTATTTTGTATTTATTTCTTTTTCTACACAGGATTTTCATTCATTCATTCTAAATACAAAGCTCAATTTTTAATAATTATGTGAAACAATAAAGATTTCACACTTTATTTATATTTACTGATTCTAATTTATATGTGCAACTTTTATTTCTTAATTACACTGAATATGTATTCTTCTATAGAAAATTGTCTACAGAAAGTTAAGTTAGCTTATACACTTATTTATATAATATTAAAAAGTTATTTAATTGTACTTTAAAATTATTTATATTTTCCTGCTATTGTGTCTGTAGGAGTAAAAAACATACCACATATTACTTGTCATCATAAGAAGCAGTAATATGTTTCATTTGTACAAAATTATGTTTAAAGTCTTCTTAGTATGCTCTTAATATTTGGCTCAGATATACTTCCCATTCACTTTTCTAGGTTCTCTTTCTATACCTCTCTTATAGTCTCCCAGTAATGCTGACCTTTCCAGAATGAACCATTCATTTCATTTCCTCTTCTTCATTCTTTCTCTTGTGACACTCCCAATGATTTTGTTCTCTCCCACATTACAGGATCAACTCTGAGTGTCTGAAATTTTCTAGATATTTTTCCCTTTGCATATGCCCATAAAAACACTCAATTAAAGCATGTTTGCTATATCAAACATCAAAGTAATGATAGTTTCATTCAGACTGTTAGGTCTTGAGAGCCATTGCAATGTTTCTGTTAATCATTTGTATTGTATTTATGTTCTACTTAGCTAATTTTAAGATACTTTGCATATCAACATAGCAAAATATTGTTTTTAACTAAATTTATGTCAAGAATTATTTCAGGAATTATTGAAAAATAAAATTAAATTAATGAAAATAAAATCAATGGATTGAATTAGGGCTTATAAAACATGGAAATTTAAACTCAATCTTAAAGATTAGCGGTCCATTTCAAAATGAAGTCAAGAAATTAGTGGATAATTGAGAAAGTAGTGTAGAAAACATTCAGATTTTTCATAGGATGTTTGAGACAAGAGAGCAGCTACCTAAAATTTACTAAAGACAACCAATAAGAAAGGTGCCGTTTTATATCATCACATAACATGCAGAACTGTGTAAGACAGAGTGTACCCTACAATGTGAACTATCATCTACACTGACTAGCAAAGCCCCAGGTTGCATTTATCAACTGCAACGTATGTGCCACACTAATGAAGGATGTTTATGTGGGATGGTGTGGGAGGTATGGGGAGTGGGGCATATGGAAATCCCTATTTTTTGTGTGTAAAATTTAAGTAATCTAAGTATCTTTAAAAAATTTTTTTTAAACCTTGAGCAAAATTGGGTAATATCTCAGAGACTTTTATTGAATCAATTCACAAATTGGGGAGATTCCAATCACCACAAAGTAGAGACGAATTTCACTGAACAAAGAGAGCAATGGGCTTTCATAGGTAGAAAGAGGGAGCACATTGGGACAAAATTTTCATTGGTTAATGCAGTCTTTATTTCCTAATATGGTTACTGCAGACAGTTACTTAGGAATGAGTAAGTTAGTTGGTATAGAATAGGGAATTGACAATAGCTGATTGGGTGATTTAAAATCTGTTTTCTGGGTGAGCCAGCCATTTACAGGGTGCTGGCTTCCTAGTACCAGAAATCTGCTTGCTTTTATAATGGGTATTTATTTGGGGGAGAAGATTACAGTTACAAGGTATAAAGCATAAGTTACTTCCTTCACCAAAGTCTGTTGCCGTGTGTAGGAGCAAGATGGCTGCCAGTCTCTGCAAAGGTACAGCCTCCCTTTTCCTCCTAAATGTCTCTCTCTCAGAACCTTATTTCTTACCAGGTTCAGCTGCCCTGTTCTCTCCACAAGGTCAACTGTACACTATCAGGCTCTCTCTGTCTGCGGCCTCTGCAGTGTCTGTGGAGCTGTCTCTATTCCTCTGTGTTCTTCTCCTGTGTGATCACTTCCCAGGGCTTCAGTATCAAAACTCCAACTCTCTCCTCTGCTGTGTCATTTTCTTTGTGAGTTCCCACCCATCATGGGTGTAGAAACCAACATCCTACTGATGTGACCAAATCAAAGTCCTTATTAATTTAATCAAGTAAAAGTGAAACCTCTGAAATTAACACAATTGAATACTCCCAGAGGAACAGATCTGTTTACAAACACAATCTAATATTTATTTTTGGAATTCCTAAACAATACCAAACTGCTACAAAGGGAAAAGAAGCTTACATAGATTTTAGTGTAGCTGACATCACATTTGCATAGGTACATCAATGTCAGGCCTAATGAATTTTATTTATCAAAAGCAAAATGTATTTCCAAAAAAGAACATGAAATATTAGTAAAATGAAATTTTATATATTAGAGAAAATTTTAATTTTGTATTTATTAAGCAGAATAAATTCCTCCAAAATAGACAAAGGATTATCACTTTGAGTCTAAATATAATATATTTTTAAATCAATCTTTACTAAAATAAAGTGATGTATAACATTACAATAAAAGACACAAAATAACTAATATAATGAATGTTGTTCATAAAATTTCATTTGCCTGAAACTCACTTCCTCCAGGTATTTGCATGACTCCCTATTTCACCTCTTTCAAGTTGCTCACATGTCACATTCTCCCTGAAGATTTCTCTGAAAATTCTTTTTTAAGAGCAGTCTAACTGACTCAATATACCCACTCCATTTAGTTTTCTCCATAGAAGACACAACATACATGTTCTTGGTTGTTTTTACTCTCCACCACCCCCCCAAAATAAAACCCAATAGAATGTCCCTCTTGTTAGAGAGACCCCTTTGCTTTCCTTAAACTTCATGGACCACGCCCATGCACAGGGCCTTTGCACTGATGCTCTCCCTGTATATAACAGTTTCCTCTCATGTACCTATTTGATTAATTTTTCCTCCCTTGAAGTCTTTTATCAAATGCCAATTTTTAATTGTCCTGAGAACACTATTTCTAGTTGCTTCCTCATGCCCTTGCTCTTGACTCTCTCACTCCCTATTCTGGCTTACCTTTCAATTTTCATATAGTACTTTTTCCTTTCCAACATGGCATGTCACTTACTTCTCTATATATCTCAGTGGTTCTCAGTTAGAATAAAATCTCCAAAAAGACAAAGACTTTATATTCTTTTGCTATACTATGTAGACATAGCCTGGTACATTGTAGATATTCAATAAATTATTTACTGGATAAATGACCAAAATGAAGTGGCATGATGAACACATCTAGTGTCTAATTCATCCAGCAGTTTAGGGACTTTCCCAAATTTATAAACTATGAATAAATATTTTAAATTTCAGATTTGTATACCAAAATTTGAAAATTTGTTTTCCACCATCTATGAGTCACTTATACAAAGTGATTACAATGAATTCATAAATTTTCATAAATTTTCACAAGTTAACTTAAAAGAGCCAGATTACCTGACAAAAATGCAATACATTTGAAAAATCAATATTAAAAATATAAAAATGAAAGATATTTCAATTTAAATATTAAAATCACATAATACTAAAAATCCAATTTAAATTATTCTAGGGCAAATAGGAAATATTTAACCTAGAATAATTTATATAATAGATGGCAATATGGATAATACAGATCATTGTATATAAGACAGAGAAGTACTCAGGTGAAAAACAGAAATATTTAACTCATATCATAATACAGGTAAAAAATTAAAAACTTGTTATCTCTAGGTGATAGAGAAAAACCAATGAATTCAACTTAAAAAAGTAGGATAAATAAAATGTTGAAACAGAAATAATGGCTAGTGAATTCAAAGAAAAAAGTGAAATAACATTTATCTAAATGGAAGGAGGATAGGAGGCAAGATGGCATTGGTTTAGGAGGGCACTCGCTGAGAGCTCCCTGAAGATGGTGGATTTTGGACAGAGACTTGCCCGGGGGTCTGTGTTGTGGGTGCACAGAACGAGAAGCTAGGGACATCTATCTGCGCAGATTGATGGCATGGACTGATCGGTAGAGATTCATGAGTTTGAAGCTTACTTGTGGTGGTTAAGACAGACATCTAAGCCCCACATTTAGGGGGAAAAAAAGCCAGTTTTAGCTGCGATTCCTGCCTGGCAGCCGGGAGACAGGGCCCAGTGAAAGGGAGCATTCTCTGAGAGTGGGAGGGCTCTGGCAAAGGGGTGAGAGAGCTTTCTTTTCTGTGTATTTTGCTGCCTGGAACCCCTTGCAGCTTGGGTGAACAATATAGCTGGATTGAATCAACACCCAGTAGAGGGAAGGGGTAAATCTGCTGAGAAAGTTGATTTACCTAGCTGCCCAGGGATAAGCCCAAAACCCCGTCCAGCTGGGGAGAGGGATCACACTCTGAGAGAGGGAGGGTTCTGACAGAAGGCAGAGAGGGGATTCTTTACCATCGATTTGGCTGCCTGGACCCCCTCATAGCTTTGGGGAGCAGATAAGCTGGCTTGAAGCAGTGCCAGGCTGAGGGGAGAGGTGAATCTGCTGAGGAAACCTGATTTACCCAGCAGCCCAGTGACACTGAGGCTCAACTCCATAAGGGGCAGAGTCAGCCATTTTTATCACTCTGCACTGAATAGCATCAGAGCTTCAGCTGCCCTGGGGAGCCCAGGAAGTGGGTAGTGCCTGATTAGTTTCCATGAGCCTAGTTAGGGTCACCTTGGTGAAGGGGTTGGTCTAGAAGAGGACTTATTTTGGGTCCTGTATTATGCAAAAAAAAAAAAAAAGTCACTTTTAAAAAATGAAACCAAATTCTTCTTTTTAATTTAGTTTAATAGCCAAAATCTGCTTCAAAACCTGCAGATACAACCCTGCATGAAAATTCATTGATAAACACAAGCAAGCTGAGAGTTTCCACAAGGATCCTAAAAGGAACTTAGCTTTGTTTGACTGATTGCTTGTGTGGTTGTTTGGTTGTTCTCTGTTTATTTCTTGTCTCTTGCTTTTCTTTCCTCTTTCCTCCCTCCTTTCTTATTTCTTTCATTTTTTTTAAAATTAGGTGCTGCTAGCTTTTCTCTTCTTTGTTGTGCTTCTTCTTCAGTGATTTCCCATACTCTGTCTATATTGAATTTATATCCCAATCTATCTCTTAACCTTCCTTCATATTTCTGCCTTCT